>RJWJ010018836.1:0-30874 GCA_004363605.1 Indri indri
AGTCTGATTACAAACAAAAATGCACCTTAAAAGATGCAACTGAATAAAGCAACAGGGAGTAATGGATAAATCAGCAACCACAACTGGAGATTATAAGACAACCTTATCAATAACTGATAGGTCAGGCAGAAAACATAAGGAAAGAGATTAAAAAATTTGAACATTGTGACAAAAAATCTGGACTGTATATAAAACTCTACATTCTTTGTCAGCATTCTTAGAACAGTAATAGATAGCTTCATGCAATGAGCCACAAAAAAAGCCTTAATAAGTTCCAAAGAATCAAAAACCAATATATGTTTCTAATCATAATGCAACCAAGTTAGAAATGAATAACTAGTATAACCAGTAACTAGTAAAGCCAGGCAAGCATACCTGCTATTGTAGTTACTCTTGAATGTAGAACTGGGGCTATTGATGACTGGAATAAAACAAGAAAACTTGAAAAGAATTTGTCTTAACAAATATAACAAACTGAGACTGGATAATTTATGAACAACAGAAATTTATTGCTCAGAGTTCTAGAAGCTAGGAAATCCAAAATCAAGGCACCAGCAGGCTCAGTGTCTAGTCTCTGCTTCCAAGATGGCACCTCAAACACCATGTCCTCACCTGGTGGAAGACAGACGTGGAAAAGGGGGCTGAAAGCTGTGAGAAGCCTCTCTTGTAAGGGTCTTAATCTCCTGCACAAGGGAGGAGCTCTCATGACCTAGTCACCTCCTAAAGGCCTCACCTCTTAATACTATTGCATAAGAGACTATGTTTCAACCTGAATTTTGGAGGGGAACAAACACTCGAACCATGGCAGAGCCATAGGGATCAGAGAGTGTGTAGTAGTTAAGGGGATAATAAATACTATCTTTATGCCACATCAAGTCAGAAAAAATTAAGAAAAACACATGTGAGTAAGGTAGATGAAATAAAAACATTACCTGATAGCTATTAAAACTGATATTGGAGGGAAAACCTTCAAAGAAAAAAGGAAACCTCTAAAAATCATTATTTAAACGTGACTTGCTCACCCACATAGCAGCAATCTTATCCAAACTAACAGAATAAACTCTGGAAACTAATAAGAGAGTTTAGTAAAGCTTCCAAGTAAAAAAAACCCAATATACATAAATCAATAACATTCATCTAAATCAACAGTCACCAATTAGAAAATATAATAGAAAATAAGATATCACTTATAATAGCTCCAACACTAAAGTGTCTAGTAATTAATAAAGAATACTTAAGGTCGTTCATGAGAAAAATACCAGACCTCCACTAAGGTGTATTAAAGGAGAGCTGAGTATGTAGGTATATATACCATGATCATGAAAGAGATAACCTATTATAAAAATAAAAGTTCTGTCCAAGTTTCTGTAAATTCAGTACGATTCCAAGCAAAATCCTAGCAGTCACTGGTTAAACTTGACAAACCATCGCCAAAATTTAAGTTGAGGAATAAAACTTCACAAATGGACAAGGATGTTTTGAAACAGAAAAACAGAGGAGTGGGAGGAATGACCTTACCAACCATCAGACATTGCAATGCTGGAGTAACAAAGACTAAGCACTAGCACCGCAGTAATAAACCGCAGAATAGTGCACAGGGAATTAGACAAATCCGTGTAGAATTGTGTGATGGAAATGACGCCATACACATGTGGGGACAGGATGAATTACTTAGTAAATGATGTTGGAAATCTGGTTCAAAATGTAGAGAAAAATAAAGTTGTATCTCTCCCTTTCTTTTCCTGTATAAAAAAATAAATTTCAAATGGAATAAAGACATGAGTATAAATGGCAAGTGTTTAAAGCTGACAGAAGAAAAGGCAAGAGAGTATTTTCGTAACCTTGTTCTTAAACAAGATCATGAAACAAAGACCCTCACGAAAACAATGATGGATTGTACATCGAAATCAAGACTTCTGCTCATTAATGGACATCATAGCAAAGGTAAGACGTGGTGATAGACAACATGTTTCCAGTGCCTAAAATTCGTAAGAGGTTGTGATCTACAGTATTCTATATTTTCCTGAAACTCAGCAAATAAAAGGCCATAAGATAGAACCTGATGCAGTAATCAGAAACCACGAACTAGATCTACCTACTGCAAGACCAAAGCTCAACACGGTGCTGAATGAAAAAAGTGGGAAACAATATTTGTAGCCCCATATATTTATGTAAATTGTAACATATAAAAACCTATACTATATGCCTTTTGATGATACACATCTATGTAAATAAAGAGAAAGTGGATTGAAGAACCTAAGTTAAATCCAATAGAGTGAGCACATATGCAAGAAAGGAGTGGAAGTGTGTTTTAAAGGGGTCGGATAAGATAAAATGAGGGCTTTGCATCACCTGGTGATGATCAGATACAAACATGTGGATTTCTTTTATGTGGATCTATGGTTGAAAGAGAAAGGGAAAATGAGGGAGAGAGAAAGGGTCAATTGGAAAGGATGAGAAACAGAGATGTTCCAGGTGGTTTCCATGGCCCATCTCTCAGTGCCTCATGGCTGTGCCCCACTTTGGTCCTGTCAATGCACAGGGACAGGAGGTTCAGCAGGACAATATGTATAATATTTCGACAGGGGGAGAAGGGATATAAGAGTAAGGTTGGAGGGGAGGTGTTGCCTTACTCATCTTTGAAATAAAAAAATATATTCTCATGTGTCCCTTTGGACGACATGAGCCCACTCTGGGACCTAATTTCTGAAATCTGTTCAATTTAAAGTCTCGTTTCCAATGGTTCCCAAGAAAATTGACCATTCTATTTTTATTTTTTGAGACAATCTTACTCTATCACACCTGGCTAGAGTACAGTGGCGTGATCATAGGTCACTGCAACCTCAAACTCCTAGGCTCAGGTGATCCTCTTTCCTCAGCCTCCCGAATAGCTGGGACTACAGGCACATGCCACCACACCTGGCTAATTGTTCTAATTTTTAGTAGAGCCACAGGGCCTTGCTCTTGCTCAGGCTGGTCTAGAACTCCTGAGCTCAAGTGATCCTCCTGCCTCGGCCTCCCAGAGTGCTGGGATTACAGGTGTGAGCCACCACACCTGGCCTTAATCTGACCATTGTGTATTCGAGTCACACTTTACGGGCCACTGAATGCAAAATATAAAGACATTCTTGGGATGTAGTTTCCACTATTTTTTTCTCTCCTGGAGGTTAGACTTTGGATTATTGTCAAAAGACAAAAAAATCACAATTTCCATTTAAAGATCTTAACTGGCTTTTATTCATAATTTGAGAATCCAGCAGCCCTCAGAACTAGAACAGGTTTAAACAACTCCAGCCAGCAATATGATTAGGCAGTATTTATGGACAGAAAATGGAAGTGAGATATAGAGACAGCTTAATTGGCTACAGCTTGATGTCTCGCCTTATTTGAAGCAGCTGGCTGCCTACAATTGACGGACAGAGGCTCAGCTGCTGTAACCAACTAAAGCTCAGCTGTTTACAAGAGTGTACTCCTAAGTTAATTAGCTTCATTTAGCATGAGTAACTCCATATTGGTTCAGTCTATTGAGCACAGTATAGGAACCTAGTCCAAATCAAAGGCCTCCTACAAATTCTATTTAACTTTTTAAATAATATGGAATATCGTTTCCTCTACTTTTTCTTTCTTTCCTGGACATTAGATTTTGGACTATAAACCACCCCAGGGACATTTCCATGTCTTTGGTGCTTGAGCCTGACTCATTGATGAAGTGGATGAATCATTAGCTAGAATCGTATAAGTTCCACTCTCTGCCAACCACTTCCTTCCATCTCTCCAGTTGCCTGCCCTTTTCTCTAAACAGCTTTTATATGAAGCTTTTCATCTGAATTCAATCCATTGGTCCTCCTCTAATTAGCCAAAAGTATCTCATTATCAGTCCATGCTTGGTCAATTATCTGATTACCTGCAGTATCAATCAACAAGACATCTCCTCTGATTTAATTTGCAAGCTCACAGCACTGGGATGTCATGTGGTCCTTTTCTGTCGGACATTTATTAAGAGGAGAGGACTTATTGTCCTCTCAGTTGATATTTCCTCCATCAATACCAGCTTCTCAGCACAGTTGGTCAAACCTCCATTGTGATACCTCCTCTAGTCTGGACCTCCACTTCCAAATGTATTTTGTACTCCAGGGGGACATGGTATCATCAGCCTCCAAACAACAACTTCAGGAATCACACAGGAAAGTTCTTGCCATAACAGACTGTGGAAAGAGGATGGGATGCTTTGAATCTCCTTTTGCTTTTGGTTGTCAGAATTTAATAACTGCTCTCAGGAAGGATCATAATCAGACCCTGAATTAATGCTTTTTTACAAAAATGACTTGGCCAAATTTCTTGGAATCCACAACTTTTTTTTCCAGTGGGGGCAGGAATTGGATGGGATTGTGTCTTACAGGAAAAGATTTTTATCAAAATGTGTTTCTCCATCTATTCCTTCAACTTTTGCTGAGCACCTGTTACAGTCAAGGCTTATGCCAGGTGTCAGGGATACAGAGGAAGAGAGACATTAGTAGACAAAGACTTCTCGGTGTACCTGCCTGAGAAAAGACAGTGATGAACTCCCTGAAACTCTTCCAACGTGTAAGACCTCTCATTTCTCATTCTGATGATGCTTTGTAAAAAGGGTCGAAACAAAGCTATGCCTTCTCTTGGAAAATTTCCCTGAACAGACATAATGCTGATTTTCTCAGGATATGTGTTCTCTGCTTATCTTACCCTATTACGACTCCAGAACACCAACAGGTATTTAATTCAGACCTTGAATAGGACATACTATTTGAACCCTCTGCTTCTCAGCAGAGGTACAGGGAGCAAATCAGCCAAGTCCAAACAAGAAACCATGACATTATTTTAGGCATTCAATTTTTCTGTTCATTTTCTTGTTAAATACACATCTGTGTGTACTTTAGAGAGAAAAGTATCTACAGGATAGCTATTAAATTGCACTTCTGCCTTTCCAGATTAGATGAGCAATGCTTTGACTAAGTAATGTGTGATGCTCTTCCATCCTCTGAAGGGAAAAAGTGAAATTCTAAAAGCAAGAGACAAAACGCCACTTTTCAGACACAAGGCAAGCTCCAAGGACTCACAGAAGCCCCCTGTTTGCAGCCAGTGTGAGTCATCTGGGGTCCTGCAGTTAGAATCAGAAGCTGCCTTGAAATGCTCCAAATCCACTAATGGTGGGACTAGGTATGCCCACTTTGGAAAAAGAGTTTGGCATTTCTGTTAAATTTGAGGATATGAAGACCTTACCTAATGATCCAGAAGCTCCATCACAGACAAATACCCTAGAGAAGCAACTGCACAAATAGACCCAAGATACAGGAATTATTCTCACAGCAAAATGCAAACCACCTAAATGTCCATCAAGCCACAGATGGTAGAATGGATAAGTTGTCATAGTTACATAATGGAATATTATAGTAATCAGAAGAGTAAACTACAACTATCCACATCTACATGAATAAATTCCACAAATAGGATGGTGAGTGAAAGACACATGTCAAAAAAAAAAAAAAAGACTCCATACGTGGTAGGACTCCATTCACATCGAGTTCTAAAACAAGCACACTAAGCCGTATTGTCCATAGATGCATAGGAAGGCATCAAAACTATGAAGACGACCAAGGAAATGATTATGTGAAAATCAATATATTAGATGTGACCAGGAAGGGCTCACCTGTTCTGGGGGCTGTGCAGGAAATATTCTGTTTAGGGGGCATGACGAGCAAACGTCGTCCTGAATGGTAGTTGCAAAGATAATTCATTCATGACTGCATATTAAATCCTGCATATGTTTTTATGCACTTTTCTGTATGTCTGTTGCATTTCAAATAAAGAAAAAATAATCTCCCTTTCTTGGAAATATCATTCAGTGCTTTTGACTCAAGCCTGTCAGGGACCCTCCTAGAGAGGTTTCTCTCTAGCCCAGATGTTTGGGTGTCTTCACACTGTCATTCAGGACCTGCTGCTGCGTTTATCCGCACCCCAGAGGGTAGCGACAATTAGCAAGTGACGCCAGCAGAGCACAGTGCTCCCTGGTGTCAGTCCCTGTCAACTGTACCTGCATGACCAGCATCGCTGTGAGGGACGGCTCTGCGAACACAGACTGCAGTCCTGACAGATTCCAGGGGGGCTGCTGACAAGGGCCAGAGCAGGGCTCAGAGCTGCACTTCTGGGTCCATGTGAGTTGGAAATGGTGGCAATATTCACATTAAACCATGGACTCTGATTTCAAAACTTTGGGGCCTAGAGACACTGGGTGGGGAGTGTTGGGGTTTGAAAGAGAAAGACAGCTACTTGTTCATCCACAGACACTTTGGACTCACTGTGGCCAAATCTAAAATCATCATCTTC
This sequence comes from Indri indri, assembly GCA_004363605.1. NCBI lineage: Eukaryota > Metazoa > Chordata > Mammalia > Primates > Indriidae > Indri > Indri indri. Next base: position 6,361 of record RJWJ010018836.1, read on the forward strand.
TTCCTCCCCCTGTATTCCCAATCCAGGGTAACCACTCCACATCTTTCCTCACAGGAACCAAGGAGTGAGAAAACCCCAAGCAGAAACTGGGAGTCATATTTAAGCCCAATCTCTCACTCGCTACCTCCTCCACTCATTGCCAGTGTTGGACTATTCAAGGACTGCCCTTCAGTAGCACTCTTCCAGACCAGAGAAGGAGCAAACAGAAACAGAACAGAGAGTAGCAGATGACACCAAAATGTTACCTTTCCTCCCAGGAGAGGCTTGGTGGAAGACATGGCTTTAGGTCTGTGGCCCAAGTGGACTTGCAAATACTGAGCCTCACAGTGTGTTAGGTCACCCACTCAGCCACAGCAGCAGGGCAGGGCATCCCACGAGGACTGCCTGTCCAGGTAAGATTTAGGGCATGGAGAAACAGTGCTTGTGCTCCCCTGAACAGATTCATCCCCAGGGGAAAAGGGCTGAGCTAAGCTGAACCAAGCATGCCCAATTTTTCTTCCAAATTCACCAATTAAATGTCACTCTGCCTACGTTAAGGAGAGAATGCAGAAGTGTGCTTCTGCACAAGAATCCGGGAGTGTGCTTAGGCAAAAATCCTTCCTCCTGGAAACCCAGAGTGTAGAAAATCCTTGTCCTTCTATTTTACAAATATCTCATGACTTTGCTGTTCTGCAAACCCATCGCTATACCTATTGCCTTTGCCCAGCCTTTCTCCTGTTAATTACCCAATTTACTCCTTCCTGCCCAGGTTGATTCCTGAATCCACATTTCGGGCCGAATACTCGTTATAAAAACCAACACAGTCCCATCTTTTCCACCTTAAAATACTTGCTGGCCTACCTTTGATTTCATGATCAAGCTCAGAATAATTTGCTTGAGACCCAAGATCTTTCATCATTTATATTTTGCCAACCTGTTTGAATTGGTTCTTCAGATGCTTTGCCTACATATTCCCTTCATTCCAGATAGTCCCAATTATTGGCAGTTCCTTAAACCAACCAAGACCTTCCATGCCTTCCTCCCTCCTCCATCCTTCTACCTGGAATGTCTCCTTTTCCATTCTCTACATGGACAGCTCTTGGACTTTAAAAGAGTATCACTCCCACCCACTGTCACTCAGCATCTGCGTCTGAATTAAGCACTCCTTTTCTGTGCTCCCACAGCACCTAGTGTGGGCTTCTATCATAGAAGATGTTCCGCTGTCTTCTGTTTCCTGCTTGTTATTCTCTCCCGGAAGACTGAAGTCCTTGAGGGCAATGACATTTATTTCTTGACTAACCAGCACTGAGCCCTAAGTCTGACACAGAACGGATGTGCAGAAAATGTGTGTTGAACAGATGATCAAATCATCCCTATAGGTCAGCAACCAAAATAACTATTTATTGAATGCCTCCTAAGGGCCAGGCATTGTTCTAGGCAGTTGGGATGCAAACTAAACAGATAATGTGCAATATTGGTGAGAAGAGGATTTATTGTATTAAAATATTGGAATTTATAGGATAAGAATTAAGTATATATAACGCATTTGGTAAGAGAATTTATAGATCCCATTCTAGAGGAAGAGACGGATGACACACATAAAGGAACTGCAGAGAGATTTCGAAGGTAATAAGGAGAACATGATAAAGGGTCAGGATGTGGGGAGTGGGAGCAGATTATAACTTTAATTAGGAGGGTTGGGAGCTGTCACTGAGAAGGTGATATTGGGGCAAAACCTTGGATATCTGAAGGAAGAGTGTTCTAGGTAGTGAGGCCAGCACGGAGGGAGGAGGCCAGGGCTGGGCCGGGATGTACAGAGGAATGGTTTGCAGGAGATGACACTGCAGAAGTGAGATGGAGTGACAGTCACATGAGGACCTGTATCCCAGGCCTCTGACTCCAAGTCCAGAATTATTTTTACCCCATAGTCCAGAAGAAATCAGAAGGAACCCTATGCATCAAGAAATAGTTGCTCGAGCTATATATAAAGACAAAGTCCGAGGCATATCCAGGGCCCTCTGTTCATCCACATGAGAAAGTCCTGATGCCATTCTGAATCTAATTATTTCCACATCCCCTCAGGTTAAAGAGATCTATGCACTGCGGATAAAGCAGGAGTCACTTCCAGGTAATTTCATGAGCATGACCTGGAGTCAGCATGCATTTTCCCCTGTAATGAAAAACCAGTTTAAATCTTAAGGGGAAAGCAGGAAATATTTTGAGGTTTCCCCATCCATCATGAGAATAGCATTATTGGGACCCTCAGTTTTCTACCCTGTGCATGACTGTTCTGAACCAGTTCCTTCCTCCACTGCACAAGGCAGAGGGAAGCATGGCTTAGCGGGAGCCAGAAATTTTGATTCAATGACCCTCCTTTGAATTTCATTTTTTCCTGGGGAAAGAGTTTGGAGGCACAAAACTTGCTTTGTGATAATGATAACAAATTGGCAGGAAGACTCCAGCTCATGAGGACAGTGGGAACAGAATGATGTGCATGTATTTGCTGCGGAGAAATGCCTTTGTGCACAGGCACCGACGGGAGGGACGAATATGCAGGTTCACTCAGGAGCTGATGCCTGGTGGGAGGGGCTGCCCCCCAGCTGGTTCACTCGCTACCACTGCAGCTCAGCACTGTCACCGCACAGGAAGTCTTCACACATTTGCACACCAGTCTCACAGAGCTGTTGCCCTCATAATTGACTTGGAAATTCATGACAGTCCTAAATGCCAATCATAGCGCACGAACGCCATGTTACTCTGTTGGAAAGGAAAGTTTATGGGACAAGACCAAGGCAGGATGGGTATAATTTTTTAAGTTTATTCTCAACTACAGATAATGCATAACTTTCATCCCATATAAAAGTATAATATCTTCTTTGGGGGACATGGACTTTGAATGAGGGTTCAAATCCTGGCTCTATCTTTATTAGCTTGTGACCTTGGGCATCTTTATAACCTCACTGTGGTTGTTTCATCATCTTTACCTTGTAGGACTGTTCTGAAAATTAAATGGGATAAAGTATGCAATGTGCCCAGCCAAACATTTGGTACAGAGTAGATGATCCATGGTTAGCTATTGTTCTTACAGGCCATTTAAAATAAGTTATATTAAAATGAATAACTTGAATAATTTCTTGGTCCATAGGGATAATATAAAATTGGTAATTTTTTCCCTTTATCTTTCTTTTTCTGCCTATCAAAATCTAGACCATAGCATCACAAAGAGGTGGTAACTATGAGGTATTGTGAGTGTCTTGTGTAGAAATCCTAATATAAATGTGTGTCCCTACTTAAAAGGGAAAACTTCTCATTTATATAATCCAATAAGAGAATTTAGCGTTTGGCAGCAAGAGGCTATATTCCACTTCTGTGCGTGACAGTTTGTCTTTGCAAACATGCTCTGAATTCCAAAGTGAGAAAAAAAGAGCAAGAAATTACAACAGCTGTCAATTTTAAATAATACTTATAAGCTAATGGGAATTTTTTTTAGAATGTATAAAGAATTCCTAGAAATTAATAAGAAAAGGACAACCTGATTTAAAAATGGGCAAAAGAGTTTAACAGGTATCTCACAAAAGAGGATATCAGATGGCTAATAAGCATACAAAAAGCATTCGATATCATTACTCAACGGGGAAAACAAGTTAAAATCTAAACAAGACAGGACTACATGCCACCAGATGATTAAAATTAAGAAGACAATACCAGGTATTGACAAGGAAGCAGAGCGACTATCTGCACACCTTGCTGTTGGGAGTGTAATTTGGTCTAACCACTTTGGAAAATTGTTTGCTGTTTTACACTAAGCTAAACATAGCCTACCTGATAACTCAGCCATCCTACTCCTGGGCATATGCCTAAGAGAACTGAGTGCGTATGTTGACAAACGCATGCACAAAAATATTCATAATAGCCCCAGATTGGAAACAAAGTCCATCAACAGGAGAATAGATCAATAAATGGCGGTATATTCCTACTCAGTGAAAAATCAGAGTAGTGGTTATGTCTATGAGGTGTTGATGACTGAGAGGCACATGAGAGGCAGACTTTGAGCCTTGACGGGGATGTTCTATGTTGTGATCTGGGTCATACGCACATGTGTTCATGCATATGGTAAAAGTCATTGAGTTGTACATTTAAGAACTGTGTAACTTACTTTCCGTAAGTTATACCTCAATTAAAAGAAAAGGAGGGGAAGGGGGTAAGGAAAGAAATGGAACAAGCTTCCCAGAATTGAAAGTGTTCAGGCAGAGTATGGGTAAATGTCAGGAATGGTACACAGAAGACTTCTTTGCATTACGACATTGGGATTGAGGTCCACACTGGGCTCCTCGCCTTGGTAAATATTAATACATAGAGGCCATTTGGATTAAAATTGTGCTTCCATATTGAGAGGTTTGTGATACAGAACTCTAGACAGAAGGAAATTGAGTAAGACTTTTCTGTTATGGTCTGGAACTGAATTTCTTAAACTTGGAATTACTGCTATTTTGGAACAGAGAATTCTTTCTTGTGCGGGGCTGTCTGTGCATTATGGAGTGTTTGGCGGCATTCCTGGCCTCGACCCACTAGGTGCCAGGATCGCCCCTCCGGCCATGACCATCAAAAATGTCTAGAGACACTGCCAAATATCCCCCCCAGTGGAGGTGGGTCACAAAATTGCCCTTGGTTGAGACTCACTGATCTGGAACATCAGGGACTGTTAATTAAGGGGGACAACTGGGGAGGAGCACACCAGAATCCCCAAGGGGCCCTTTAACAGCTGAAGATGCTCCCCTCTCTGCACCAGACACAAAGGTCAGTCAACAATCCTTAATCCCCTTCTCACTGCTACGGTCATTGCTTACTACACATGACCCAGTTCTGGCCTGATAGATGTTCATGGAAGTCTGTTGGCAGGTGCTTTTTTTTTCTTTTTTTTCCTGCTGGAATATAAGCATGAGTTACAGCAGCCCCCTGCAACTGTGAAATCAAAGCCAAGAGAATTCTAGACACTTCAGTGCTGACGCTGAGGAGTGATCAGAACGAGTGCCAGCCATTGCCTAACTGCAAACGTTTCAGTATGTGGACAAATAAGTAAATCAGCCCACATCTGTTTACATCACTACAGCCAGATGTGCTGTCGTTTGTAGTCAAACACATTTGTGATTGAGTCACTTTCCTCCAAGTGTCTCTCCTGTGCCTTCATCCCTTTGCCATGAGGATCAGTGAAGTGAGCCACAGTGACGGATGGGAATTCGTCCTGTGTCTCAGGAGAGGAGAAAAGTTTGGTCTAGTCTGGAGATTCCTAGCCCTTGCAGCAATTAGAATCTCCTTGGAAATTAAAAATAATAATAATAATACCACCCATGCCTGGGCCCCATCCCAGACAAACCAATTCAGTACCATGTGGGTGAGAGTTCACACCCATTGCGTCCAACATCTCTTAGCCACATCCTGTCTGCAGGTGTACAGAGGTACAAGTCGGGTAAGGATACAGCCCCTGTGACAAGCTGAGGCCCGTTTCCCATGTCCTCTGCCCCACGGGGTTATGCATGGTGTTCCAGCTGGTCTGTACTCTCCTCAGCAGGCACCTCCCCTGGGCTCGGCCCCTTGCTGCACTGGTGGCATTCTCCTCAGTGTCAGGGTTTCTGGGGACCTTTCCATCCTCCCGCATGTCTGCTCCCAGGGAGCAGGGCTTTGCCCTCACTCGCCTTCATTTCCTGCAGTGCAGAACACAGCTCCTATCGAGAGCGAGGGCCACTGGCCAGGCCCTAATTTTGGATCTGTCTTCACACGCACTGCTCTTACTCCGATCAAAGGTGCTTGAAAGGAAGCCCCACAGCAACAGTGATGGTCAATGAACCCTGCTTACAGGGATGGTATTTTTGTATCCCAGTTGAGATGATCCGAGTTCTCAGAAAGAGGGGCAGGAAAGTATGGTGGCTACGGTTATGGGCAGGGCAGGTGACCATCGTAATGAGTAGAAGCATAGTAGTCTAGAAAGCAGGCTGAGATTGACTCTCTGGATTCAAGTCCTGCTGTCCTGGAACAAGTTACTCAATTTTTCTAAACTTCATGTGCCAAATGGGAGTCGTGGATGACATGAAACGATGCATGTTAGGGCCAAGTACATAGTACGTACCTGGGGTTATATCAATCTCCCAAGGGGAGTTTGTGGGGGGAGAGTAAAAATCTTAGCGATTACAATGGCTTATGGCCCCTGAAAAGGCAGTACTGGGTCAGAGCCTTTTGATTAACATGTAGCTTCATTTGCATCTTTGACTCAGAACCTGGCGTCCAGCTCCCCGTCCCCCTGCTGACACAGCTACAGGCAGCCCCTGCCGGGTCAGCCTCGGGGTTTTATGTCTCTCTTTGTTTCTTGTTTTGTGAACCAATCCCTTGAACCTATAAGAAAAGCACTTACTTTGAGAACCTGATGAATTGTAGCTTTTCTAGGATTTATTCCCAGTCTTTTCCCCACATCCTTCACTTTATCTTGCATTAAATTCTTTGGTTTGTACCTTTTCAAAGGGACTTTCTTTTTCCCCCTTGAAACTTGCTTGTGCTTGAAATTGGCCTTGAAAACAAAACAAAACAAAGATTTATTCTGCCTTTTGGAGAGAGGTCCCCAGAGTTCCGTGAAATTTAAGAGATTCTTTCACTCTTCCTTCTCCAGGATGCTACAGGAAGCAGCAAGGCGAGATCAAGTGCATTTGGAAGCACAATCTTTCCCCAAAGCATGGCCCACGGAAAAATTACCTCGAGTCAGAAAAGTGGGAATCAAACGATACCTAGAAATCGCGAAGGGTAGATGTCTTAGTGGACAAAACCCCTCCCTTCTTTGGTGGGAATATATATATTTCGTACAGACTTGCAATCCTGCTCTATCCGACAGAGTGCTCAAGGGTGCGACTTGTAATTTTCATGTGTAGCTTCATTGCCTTGCCTTTCCTAATTTTTTTTTCTGTTTACTTAATAAATCACATTTATCTAAACACATTATCATCGCCCAGGCTCTGACTCATCTCCTTGTTTGGAAGATGCTAGCTATCTCCCCATCTGGCATTTTTAAATTCAGCATTAATTACAGTAATTCCTTCTCCCCATCCATACAGGCACACACAGAAAGAAATGAAAAGTTATTTATGTGTGTGCGTGTGTGTGTGTGTGTGTGTGTGTGTGTGTGTTTTCCTTCATGAAGAGCCTAAAGAAATTTGTTAATCAACCACAAAATTAGCCAAGATTGGATTTTATTTTTTGGTTTTGTAGATTGCCTCAGAGCAAAAATATCTGGTGACTGAGAAAGGGGAATAAATAAGGCTAAATGTAGCATGCCTACATATTCACAGTGAGGGAGTTCTAGTCATCGCGTGAGTCACAAACCCAGAGAAGGGGGGAAAGCGGTAGAACCATCATCCGTCAGCTCTTAGCCCCAGAGATTCAAGTGGCAGAACAAATGCTAAATTCTGGAACAATGCAGTAAGTTCTTTGTTCTTTATAGGCCGTATATCGGGTGTGCCCAGGGATACTTATTATTCCTGAAGAAAATAATAACTATTATCAACTTAACACTGGCAATGTGCTAGGCTCTCAGCTAAGCACTTTGCGTGACTTACCCACTGGATTACATCCACATTGTATGTGGGATTGATTCTGGTGTGATTCCACTTTACAGCAATCACAACACGAAACTGAAGCTGAGGGAGGTTAGGGACCAGAGGTGGACCGGGGTCATGAGCACAGAGCTATCGGGCCTCAAAGAGTTAATGCTGATTATTCAAGGACTGGGCTGATGGAGATGAGGGGATGGATGTGATCTCTTCCTCTCTGGCCTGTGCAAACCTTACCCTTTCTCTGCACTGGCAGAGGGAGACTGGCACAACCTTGCCAGACAGACGCCCGCACCACCAAGTAGCTGTCAACCCAAGCCAGGCTTCGGAACCACTGGGATGCCTCGGCCTCTCGGATTCCCTCCCACGCCCCTCTTCTGGCCAGGGATTCTTTTCTCATTAAGAAAAAAGAGGTGATCAGGCAGGATCTCTCCCTACTGGCTGTGCCCCACCTACCAACAGTGCAGGTGGCTGCCACGTGCAAGGCACCAGGATCCAGGGGTGACAAAACTGGTTCGCACACTGCCTGGTGGGCCGCGCTCCGCAGCCCAGCTCAGTCTGCGGATTCTGCCTCGGGAAGTCCTCACTGCGTGCCCATACCCTGCCCTCGCCGTGTCCGCGTCTGGACCAATACATACCCACCACCCAGGGGTCCTGCCTCTGGCCTCTCTTTGCACAACGCCAAGATGTCTTTCTGCAGCTCGGCTCCCACCCGTGACTTCACTGCTGACACCCGCTGCTGTCCTTTTGCCCAGTTCTACTCTACTTGGCAAACCCTAACTCCTCCCTTGAGACTCAGTTTAAATTGCCTTTAGCAGAGAGTATTAGCACAAAACTGATTTACAGGAGGGGATGAGATGGAAACTTGTTTCACACAGATGGAGGGATTTCAAAAGAACTTCAAACACACGCCACCCAGATGGTGAACTGATTCTCTGGGAGAGGAAACATTTAGAATATTAATATTTAGGGTGAAATAATCCCAGTATCCAGAATACTGCAAGTGCCTTTTCGAGCACTGCGGTGACTTCGATGTTCCGAAAATGTCTCCTCTGCCCACTAGATGGCGCGTCTAAATTTACCAAACAGCACACCCTGTCGATTCAAACATGTATTATTACAATTTCTTCATAACGGTTATAGTGTTTCTCCACACACCACTTGCCACAATGCAAACACTAATTGTGGGTATAAATATTCAGAGGATAAGTTCATTCATGCAGTCGAATGTCAAGGGTCTCCAGGCACCTAGGTGACCAGTATTAAGCTCTGATCCTGAAGCATTGATATAACAGGTCCCCTCACCCCACCTACACACCCCATCATCTTTGGTCCTGGGAATTACATTTTTCTAGTCCACATAAACAAGTAGTTATCAACCCACAAATGCCCAAAGTTCAACCTACTTTTCTAACCAGGTCTAAGCAAGCAAATTGGAACCAGAAATGGCCCTGCTCCACCCAACTGTGGCGTGAGTGACTGTGATGCTGGCATTCCTTGGGTCTCATCTCCAATCCCACTCTTTCCCTCCCTCCATCCTAATTAGCGCCTTGAGGCCTTTGCTTTCAGGGAGGTCAATAAACACTCACACTGGTGCATGCACAATTACTTTTGACTGCACGTTAAAGAGTATGTATGGAGCAGTACTCGTGGTGTTCCCACACCAAAATTTTTTAAAGTGATAATCAGACTATTTCTTTGTAGGTGGAGATAGATGTGTTTGACTCGCTCCCATGAATTCTGGTCTGATCAGATCTCACTCCCTTCATCTTGTTTTAGTGCTTGGAGGAGTTCCATCCAAACTCACTCTTATCTTCAGCCTCAGCACTGAGCTCATTACATAAATGTGTTGTTTATCATCATCTGAGAAGAAAAAAGCACCCCATTCCCTCTTTAAAGGCAAACACGATCCATTGCAGAAACTTCACATCTTAAACATGCCAGGTTTGCAAACAGCTGCTCTAAGACATTGCCAACAGGGGAGCCCTGTGCCTACAGCAGACCGTTAAAGGACATTCTCAGCCAAGTCATCAACTTCCTTCAGCCATTTCAGGCCTGGATTTCACAGGGAGGTCAGGCCATCACCAAGTTTGGCCATCTGCCCTTGGAGGGTCACAAAGAATACCCATCCATTTAGCTACTAATAACTTTTTTTTTCTCCTGTAAGACTCAGCTTAGATGTTACTTCTTCCAGGAAGTCTTCTGTGAATTCCTTCCCCAGGTCAATTATCTAATATAACATTTAACACATGGATTATAATGATCTGTTTATGAGGTTGTTTAACCTACCAAGGGCAAAGGTTGTGTATTATTCATTCTGTTAGCTTAATGCCTGGCACATGGAAGGAATGAAAATGAGTGAATGAATTAATCAATCAACAGGTGAATAATAAATTGTACATTTCCTGGGAGGGAGGGACAGGGTCCCCATCTTTATGAGCTGGGGCATTTCTCAACCTTGTTTTCAAGCCTGATTTGTGTACTTGTTGGTTAAAGAAGCCATTGGATTCCATGTATAAGAAATAACTAAGTGATTTAGTCCTTTTAATCAACTGTGTGAAGAAAGTAGAAATCATTATGTAAAATCTCAAAAATTAATAAATGATACAGTTTATGGCATTTTGATTTACAAAATGCTCTTGAATACAGTATTGCATTGCTTCTCCGAACAACCCTCTTGAATGGGTTGGATCAGGGATCATTTTATAGAGGGAGGAATCAAAACTCTGAGAGGTCAACTGACTTGAGTTGGTGAAAGCAGATTCGGGACGAGATCTCCCGATTCCAAATCTCCTGCCCAGTCTGCAATACCACCAAGCTCATTCCCTCCACCTCCGTGTCATTAACGACTGGCTGATTCAACCAGTTACTGTGACAGCCCTAGACAAACAAACCTGCTCCTGTCCTGGCTCAGCTATTTGCTAGCTGTCTGACCTTGAGCGAGTCATAGAAATGTTGTCTTTCAGTTTTCTGAAGTTGACTTAGAAGAGTAAAGCCAAGGTAAATGTATTTATTAACTCTCAGGTGACAAGAGTTCAGCAGCATCCTCCTCCTCATTACAATAACAGCAATAACTACCCTTTGTTCTATTCTGATTGTGTACCTTCACTGTTCTTAGCACTTGACATTCACCCTCATAACAACCTAAAGTAGGTATATCATTATTCCCATTTTACAGATGCCAACACTGAGGCATACTAAGGTTGAATAACTCAAACATGATTAAACTTCTAGGCAGTGGATGGGGAAGGATTCAAATTCAGGTAGCTTCGCTTCAGATTTTGTGCATTATTGCATGGAAAGCACTTAGCCTAAAGCTTGCCACAGTGATGCTCAATAAACACTGTTATTATTGTTGTTATTGCTAAATGCAAATCTTACCAGTTTATTGCGGGAAGGCCTATACTATTCTCATACTCGATGCAAACAGGGCGTCAAGTTCATCTATCTGGAAAGATGAAAACCATGGGGATCTCCTGGGGGCTGAGCCCTCATCCAAGTATGCCCACGCCAGCAGCCCAAGTGTACAATTAGTGTAATAATTCCTGCCACTGCTTGCAAAGCCATGAAAACAATTAGTTCATATCAAGCTGTTATTAAGAAGTTATTTCTGTAGTAAAAATACTGTCTTCCTTTAATTTCTATACAAATGCAAGGGAGCCAACACAAGTATAGTTTGCTTAAAGATGTTCTTGTAGGAATTTAATTTGTCCTTTTGAAGAAGCTGCAGAGAAATGGCACGGAGATGGGCAAGACGGCTTGGAAGAGGCCTGAGTTGCAGCTAAAGAAGGGGCCACCTATACTGCCTGTGAACTCAACACGGGCAGTAGAAACCCTCCTCTCACCTTGACCAAGGACAAAGCACACGAGTCTTTGGTGGCACTTGCAGGTAGTATCCCGGGCATCCGTCTACATGATTCGGAGTTACCACAGAGTAAATCCCAGCACACAACGATGGGTTGGCTTATTTTGAAATAATAGAACAGGGACTGCAAACGGCAACGTACTGTGCTGGCCAGTGCTTTAGAGTGCCCTGGAGTCAGGCTTGTTAAAATTAATGGTTAAAAAAATATGCCAGCACAATATTTTGAGAAGCGACTTATTACAGAAGAAAGAACATTGTACTTGGGGGGCAGAAAACCTGAGTCTGAGCCCCGCTCTGTACTTAAGGGGCGTATCTCCTGGACAAGTTGTTAACTTGCCTGAGCCTCAGTGTCTTTTGGGCAATGGAAACAGCCTTAATATTTCTTAGAGTTACTATTCATTTTGGAAAGCATGAAACAAAGAACATGATAACCGCACTTAGCAAACTATAAATTTTGAATTGCAAGACATTTTAAATTCATTCTTAATAAAAAAAGAGAGCCACCTAAGATGAACTGTCGAAATACCTGGAGGGATCAGTACACTGGCGATTATACGAATCCTGCCGTCTTTTATGCAGGTATGATCCAGATCTAATTCCCGTTTCACTTATCCTACCAGATATTTGAAATTGCCTTCAAGTTATGCCATGCAAATTGTAGTCAGTGACGAATGTGTTGAGCAGAAAATGGTGCGATTTAATGTTGACTGTGTAACACATCTAAACTGGTGGCAAATACCTTAAGGGACTGGGTTAGGCAATTATTAGATGATAATGAAAAATTATTCAATTTCATTGTAGTTCTGGAAGAAAAAGACCAACTTCTGATGGGGAAAAAAGGGGTTTCATAATGGCTTTTGATGAAGGCCTGGTCACTGTTGACTGACTTGGATGCAAATTGCTGGCGGCTTGAAGGTCAAACTTTATTATGCATCAACTTTTAGAATAATTTGTTATATGGGATGATATGCAAAATCAGGATCTCCTTAGATTCTCCTTTGAATACTTAAGGAGTCAGAATTTACCGACACCAGGTAGGCATGTGGTATTATTGATTTCTTCTCATGCACCAGATGAGAAAATCGGTTGTACCCTAGCTGAAATACACATGGATTCTGAAAATAAGCATGCATACGGGAAAGCATGATCCATTGTGGATGAAAGATTTATCAGCTTGCCTCTTGTGATCCATATGGCAGCAGAATTCATGGCTGTTTAGAAGCTATAAATTCAGAGAAACCCTTTGTAGATGGGAACTCATGTTTGCCCACGCTGTGTGTTAAGAGGCCCATCAAACAGCTGAACCGTTGAGAAGCATCCTTCCCGAACTCTAATTTGTACACAGTGGTCCTATTTACTTGGACAGCCTCTTTATTTTCTAAGGAACAGAGCATCCAGTGCAAATACTCTAATAAACAAACAAGCAAAAATAATACTCAGGCCTAGCAGGATAAACCAAATCCCATGACGCCATTTCAGGGAGGAAGTTTAAGAGGAAAGGGATTTATATCCCGTGTCGTGGAACTGAAAGGAGAGCCTTGCCACACTGGTCTCCCTTTTCAAATAAATTAAATTAAATGGAATTTTTTGAAATATTAGACAAATAATAAGAATTTGGGGCCCCATTGTGGGGACTATTTTGGAATAGACCAGCTGAGAACATTCCTTAGATTTGTCCCTCTGCAATAGGGCAAGAGGATGGCAATAGTTAATTTCTGAGGTTCTTCCCAGCTCTGTCATCCTATGATCTTACGATTTCCTAATATCTAGGTCTTTCTGTCAGATGGACAGCCTCTTAAACCCATGGGATTTAGGCCAAGAGTCACAAACTTAAATGCCTTAATGGGCTAGGTAAGCGACAGAAATGAATACTTGATCACAGGGCAACTGTGGGGAATGAGGGAACACATGTCCCCTCCAAAGAGGGTATTGAAGGTTGAATTATACCCCACCCCAATTCCTATGTTGAAGTCCTAATTCCCAGCACCCAAGAATGTGGCCTTATTTGGAAATAGGATCGTTGCAGATGAGTTGTAATTAGTTAAGATGAGCTTATACTAAAGCAGAGCAGACCCCTAACTCAATATGACTTGTGTCCTTATAAGGGGGAAATTTACACACAGACATGAACACAGGGATGACACCACATGAACATGAAAGCAGAGATCAATGTGATGCATCTGCAAGCCAAGGAACTCCAATGATTTCCAGAAACCCACTAAAAACTAGGAAAGAAGCACAGAACATAGAACGTAGATAGGCACAGGCATGGAATAGATTCTCCCTCACAGCCAGCAGAAGGAGCCAACCCTGCCAACATCTTGATCTTGGACTTCTAGCCTCCAGAACTGAGTCAATAAATTTCTGTTATTTAAGCCACCTAGTTCATGGTACTTTGTTATGGCAGCCCTAGAAAACCAATACAAATGATAGCATCTATTAAGCTCCAACCCAGTATCACCACGTGAGAAATGTTGATGTACTTCTGCCAATTTTCTAAGAGAAGTTAGAAATATGGATTTTGTTCCATATAAAATACCCCAACTTCAAATGGCTGTCTACAAATACAGAAGACTTAATACACTGTAAAGGCATATACATACACATATTTTATATGTATCTGACCCACAAGTTACCAGCTGGAAACTTCTGCTTTAAGGATTCATGAGTATATCCCAAATTATTTTCACATCCTCATCCACCTCTGCTTTGGATTAAAGCCCAGTAAGTCTCCTGGTAGAGTGTTCATGGGTGATTTGGCATGCTAACATGGATCCAACATCATTTTTTTCTTTAGCTCAAATTAGTTGATTCATTTATTCATTTTCAAACTTCTGAACATGGTAATTCCATTTCAAAATCTCAGGAAACTCCTGACAAAAATGAAGTTTTGTTGGCATATATTTATTTTATGTGTTGAAACCAGTAACATTGTTTATTATAAGGTGATCAATGAAAACAAAAAGACCCTTTGATTAGTAAAAATACCTGAAATTAGGATTTGTGCAAGCTTATAGGAATTCCATGATCCAATTATTTTCTATACTGTATTTTAGTTTGCAGTTTTGAAAAATCTTCAGTTCATATAGATCAAGTAGTTGCAAAAGATAACAAAAGTTACAATAAAAATTTATAAAAAGTATTTTAATTTAATTTACACATGCCATGAGATATTCTTCTTATAGGCCATACAAAAACGGGGCAAGGACTGAATTTGTCCCATGGCCTGTAGTTTGTAGGCTGCTGTTCTAGGGTAGCAATTAAAAGAATTTAACAGTACATAATTTGCAAGCTAACAAGGGGGAGGATGGAACAATAAAAATTCCTAATTAACCTAAAAGGAGTTAAGAAAGGAAAGAGAAGAAAAACACAAAACAGATGGGACAAATAGGACTGAATAAGTTGATAGACCTAAACCCAAATATATTAGTAAGTACATAATATGTAAATGGATAAATGACTTGATCAAAAGAAAAATAGTGTCAGACTAGGAAAGATGAAAAGACCAATGATGGGTGACACAAATAAAACATAAGTTTACAGAAGAAATGCAAAATAAAAAGTATACCATTAAACACCATAAAAAAGCTATATATTCACATCAGATAATGCATACTTCAAGGCAAAAAGCATTACAAATGATAAAGGGAGACATTTTGTAATATTCTGGTTCAATTCGTCAGGAAGATACAACTATTCACCATTTGCATATACCTAATAGCATAAACTCATAAAACACAACGCAAAACTTGGCAGGGCCACAGAGAAAAAGATAAATCTACAATCACAACGGAGAAATTAATATAACTCCCTTGGTAACCAGTAGAACAAGCAGCACAAATTCAGTAAAGATTTAGGAGATTTCAATTAGAAAACAAGATTAATGTGCACATATAGAACACTGCATTACAGAACTAAAGAATACATATTTTTTGCAAGCACACAAAACATTTCCAAAAATTCACAATAAGCTGTAATATTAAGCAAATATCCACCAATTTCAAGTGATTGCAATCATTGAATATGTTCTCTGACTATAGTTTAATTAAGCCATAAAGCTAAAAATCAACTATAAATAACTGTAAAATCCTGATATTTTTGAAAATTTTCAAATGTATTTCTAAAAAGCTCATGGATCAAAGAAGAAATCACAATAAAAATTATAAAATATTTTGAACTGCATAATAATTAAGCATACATATAAAATTTGTAGGATACAGATAATGCCATGCTTAGAGGAAATTTCATAGCCTTTAACACAGACATTAAAAAAACAAAAAAGTTTCAAAAATCAATAAATTAAACATCTATTTCAAGTTATTTTTAGAAACTAAAAAATTAAAATTAAGGAAGCATTATATAAAGAAATACTTATAGATACTGCATGTATATATACATGGCTTACACACACACGCATATTTCCTTGCTCTGTTAGCTGAGAGAGCTTAGAAGTGATGACACTTCAGCATTAACGAGCACACTCAGCTCCCAGATCTTGGTTTCTAACACCAAGATCCAATTAAAGAAACCAGGGCTCCTTGAAGAAATGCTGATTATAGGACAGAGGCAGTAAATACGCATGATTAGCCTGGGATATCGTGTAATGACGCAGTGTAAGGAACGGCTCAAACAAAACACCTTACAAGGTGGGATATGTCAAAGGGACACAGGAGCCAACTGAAAGAGCTCTCGGTGGCTAAAGCTAAAACAATCTGAGCAAAAGAACCAAAAAAACAAACAAAAACAAATAAAATACTATTAGATTATACACCAAAGTGTAAAGTAAATATCCACAAGTTCATATTGATGTGAATAAATGATAGAATTAATAATTGGGAAAGAATAGACATCTCTCAGGCAGAATAATTTCAAATAATTTATGCAGTTACTCCATCTTCAAGGATCATAATTGCTCAGTCCTTCAGTGCAGGCTGCACACAGTGACTTCCTTCCAAAGGTCAGAGTATGGAAAGGGGGAAGGAAGAGTCACTTTCCTGTGGAGGAGACGGATAAACATTTCCCCAGGTGCTCAAAGTCAACATCTACAAGGAGAAGTCATGTCTGTAGATGGAACCCTAGACATGACGTAATAAAAATGGCACTTTGCCTCTGTGGTCTTCATCTACACAGAACTTCCAGTGCAACCAGGAAGAAAGGGCATGGAGACTCCTGCTCTTCAAGGTCTCAGACTGGAAGTGACACCTGCCATTTCTTCTTAGGGCCCACTGGGCAAAGCTAGTCACATGGTCCAAACCTAACTACCCAGAAGTGGGAAGTGCCAGACAGCTCATGCAGAATCTGGGAACAGTCCTGCCTCTGCCATCCCGAGGGTTGGGATGCAGCAGTGACTCTTGTGGGTGACCATCTTGTAAAACCGGCACCTTCAAGCCAAATACACCAAACTTAAATATTTAGGGCTTCAGATCTCTCTTGAGCACAGCACTACATCTGCCTGATAGATTTCTTTAATCCACAGGGCTGCAAAATATTTGCCTTTCATTCACTTCATAATCTCCTGGCAGTGATGTATGTCTTGCCACCACGTAATATTAGCCTGAAGGGGTACATTGCTAATGATACAATTTGGAGCTCAAATTTTTATTCAGATTCTTACATACCTAGGCTCTGATATTTTTCATAGAGATCCTGATCATTTTGAAATAGGATTTATTTTCTTTAAAACAAAACTCCAGTTTTAAAACTGAAGTCTGACCTTAAAATAAAGAATGTGTGCTGTCAATCGGCAGATAGCAAGCATCAACTATCATATTTCTGTAAGTTACGCTTAAAAAAATGTTTGAGAGCCACAGACAGCTGAACTTCTAGTGCTTTCAGCACTTTTTAAAAAATGGTTGACTTTCTTCCCTTACTTCATTGCTTCCTTCTAGGATAATTCAGTCCAAAAGTCAATGGGGTTGGGGGCCCACACCAGGAAAGTGCACCTGGAAATAGCAGCGGATTTCCAGCCAGGGGCTGGGGACCAGGTGATGAAGGTGAGCTGAGCATGGGAGGTGGTTTTATGGAGGGAGGGGGTCCCAGGCCAAGTGCCCAACACTGTCCTAACCAGCTGCAGGTCACGGGCAAGAAACTGAGTCTCAGCTTCCCCAACGAAGGGCAGACTGGCTTAGATCAGTGACACCTCAGGCAACACAGAGGCTATGACAGGCAAGACGAGACGGATCCCCCCACCCCCTCCAATCCCATCCCTTCTGTTCTGTGATCCCGACAGGTCTAGGGGTAAGATTTAGTTTGTCAGAAGTTTCCTTGCTAAAAAATAGGTCAAATCAAATCAAGCTGGAAAACCTATCTTTTAAAAGCTAGTTGGCGCGGTCATTTTCCCTCTGAGGGTTCTGCTCTGACATTTTACTGAAATGTGTATGGACACAGAGTAGACAATGCTGGGACTTAAATAAGAAAAATAGAAGCTCCTCGGACACCAAGCAGAGGGCTTCTCTCTACACAATGGGAAAAGCACAGAGAGGTCCGCTACAGACCCACATCCACAGCGTGCACGGCCACACCACGGCCATTCGCCACCATAAGGAAGGTGACAAAAGGCCAAATCAATTTAGCTGAAGTCTCTGGCACGAGGAAGGAAAATCAAATGTGTTGTCCAGACTACCACGGACACCCCCAGCCTGCTCAGGCTATCACATGCAATCGCAGGCACGCACACACCACGGCATACGGAGATCAGTTACACAGCAGCAGAACGTATTGCTATGCATCTAGGTGAAAGAGTCAGACCAAAACTGCCATTAGAGTTCACAGGTCTACAGGTTGGAAAAGTCTGAAATAAAAGACTCAAGATTTCCTTTAACGTATTATTTCTACTGAGGTCCAGGAAGTCACGGGACTTGCCCACAGCCACGTGGTTCCTATTATATTTGGCAGATGCGGGAACAGAGACCAGGAGTCCTGCCTTCCAGCTCTGTGCTCTCTTGACGTCGCCACCCCTCCCACTAAGGAGGCTCGTGAGTCGGTCCAAAGGCCCGTTTCAGGAACCCAGGGTGGGCAAGATCGCACTGCCCTAACTCACTCCAAGTCATCAGGCAAACAGTGACTCATGCACAAGTTTCCCTTTATTTCTCTTGCTCTGGAATAAGAAACAAATCCAGAACTGGGTGAGGACTCTATTTGGAAGCATTGCAGCAAAGGCAATGGGGCTACCGCAGTGGGGAGAATGCTCTGACCGTGAGATCCGCAAGCATCTCAGAGGTCAGCCAGGAAAGGGCTTTCCTTTCCTAGGGAGGAGTGAGCAAGTCTAGAAGGAACCAAGTGAGGGAAAGGGGATTTGACAGGGTGGTGTGATTGGCCAGTGGATCAGAGAGTGTTTTACCCTGAGGTCCGTCTATTCCTTGGGAGGAGCTGCATGCTGGCTCCGGCTAAGAGTGGGTCAAAATGCAGGGATCTGGGGCAAGGTGAGAATCTTAACCAAAGTTTGGTTAGCAAGGATTATGTTTGGATTGATCACAGACAATTCAGCTGATTATTTGAGGCAAAGAATGGACATTTGAAGGGTCTCTGCCTGCCCTTATTGTAGGCAAACAAGGGGGTTATCTGTGAGTCTTGCCTAAGTCACATGGGGAAGGACAGTCCCCTGCAGTAAGCCAGTTCCAGAACATAAAGGAATGGGGGTGGAGGGGTGTTTCTTAACCATCACTGATTGACAGGCTCACAGGCACAGTTAAAGTCCAATACTGTCAGAGTAAAATGGGGCATTTAGTGGCATCATTTTCAAAATCAATGCCCCATTTCCCCACCCCACAACCCTCTCTGTGAAATGTGTTTTATTTTTTAAAAAGAGAAATTTCTTTGCAAGATTTCTCTCATTGAACCAAGTCTAAAAGTTGTCCAGGTGGTACCAATATCCCTTCTAATTACTGAGACAGGATATTGAATTGAAAATATCGAGACCTAAGCCATGCTGACCACTAACCTTTCAATTGACTAATTAAAGTCCATGTTTCCATGCTGCTCTTTTGCTGACCTATGGGTAAAAGAGTCTCCACTACAATGAAGCAAGAGGCAGAATTGCTTACCCCTCACCACACAGAGGGCCAGTGCTGTGGGACCTTGGCAGTCGTTATCCAGATATTAGCAGCTGCCTCTCTCCCTCTCAAATACGTCTTTTACTTGGTTTAAACCTTTAATTTCACAATGCACATGAGGCCTGATATCTTCTATCTCTCAATTTCTGCATATTCTCAGGAACTTTTGTCCCACAGACATTTGTCCTTCCCCACGCCAGTGTGAACCCCAAGCTCTGTGCTTTCAAGCATCCTGTACAAGACCCACATACGCAATGCTTTGTGCTGGTCTAGTAATGTTAGTGAAGACCCACGTATGCAGTGCGTTGTGCCAATCTAGTAATGTTAGTGAAGATTGAGAGTCAAACACATATCACACAGCCTCCCCGCAATGTGCTGTTTCTCATTCAGGGAAAACAGCTTGGCCCACACCCAGATTTCTCTGTATTTCTTACTTTCACCCATACACACTTGGAATTGTTCTTCAAACAATTCATGGCCGTACCGGCTTTATTGGGAGTCAGGTTAAGCACGGCCAACTAATTGCATACATTTCCACAGCAATGCTACATCTTTGCTATTCAGCATGGTCCAAACCAGAAGCATAGGTGTCACCTGGCATATTGTATTAATAGAAGTAGAGAGTCTCAGCTACCTGTCAGACCTAACGAATCAGAATCTGCACATTAACAACATCCCCAGAAGATCATGTGCATGTTGGAGTTTTAGAAGTACTGCCCTAGAGTCTGAGGTAGTTTGGGTCAGTTCCTTTCACCTCGGAGTTAACTGGCACAGTGGACTGAATAGTGTTCTCCCTTGGAGCCCCCAAATTCACGTCCACGTGGAACCCCAGAATGTGACCTTATTTGGAATAAGATGTTAAGTTGTTAAGATGTTAAGTTAAGGATCTCAAGATGAGATCATTCAAGATTCAGGAGGGGCCCTAAATCCAATGACTGGTATCCTTACGAGAGACAGTAGAGGGATCTTTGACCTACAGAGACAAAGGGAACAGGGTCATGTGAAGACAAAGGCAGAGATTGAAGTGATGCATCTGCAAGCCAAGGAACCCTGAGGATTGCTCACAGCCTCTAGAAGTTAGGAGAGAGGTATGGAATGGATTCTCCTTCCAAAAGGAACCAACACTACCACCACCTTGATTTGGGACTTCTGGCCTCCAGAACTGTGAGAGAATACGTTTCTGTTGTGTCAGGACAGTCTGTGTCCATCTGTTACAGTAGTCACAGGAAACCAGTATACCTGGTGACACCTGGGTTTTCTTTCCACTGGGCCCTGTCAATCCTTCATTGTCCTCATCAGTCCTGAGCTGTGCAAGCCATGAAGCCTCCTGGAGGTGTGGTGACACTATTGTCCCATGCTAGACTTTTTTTAGAACCTCTTCCACTTTCTGACACATTCACTTTCTCTACTTTCTCCTTAGGTCTAGGGTTCCATCTCTCTCTTCTGCTTCTGTCTCTACCACTGAGCTCTCACTTGTCCTGCATTTCTATGTGGGTTTCTTAGAATCTGCCCCAGGGTACATTCTTTCTTCCTTAGCTACTCTGGGTTTTATTGTTGCTGTTGTTCTACCGAACTTTATTAACTTCCTTTATGGAGGAAAGAGTCTACCAATCCTCCAGAAAGCCCTGTCAATTAGGCTGAAAAATACTGGATTTGGGCAATTCCCTGGAGAGAGCATTTCCTTATTCTTGCCTCCCATATCTGGGTTAGGAAGAGGGAATCCTTTCTCTCTGGTACTTTCTGCTTCATGAAGTACCTCTAGACTGAAGGGGAAAACCGCACACAGACACACACACACACAGTAAATCCAGTCTTCCTTCTGAGATGAGCAGTCATCCATTCATTTTAATTCCTTACTTCCCTCTCATAGGGATCACATTCAGAGGGAAATGAGCTAAAAGCTGTTCTTAGCTCATTTGCATTCTTTAATTGAAAGACTTTCTTGTTACTAGGACAATATGTTGTCTGGTCATATAAGAACTACAGACGGTGCAAATTCACTTTCAAGATTAAGCAGTTGAATTTAGATTTATCCTAGTGCTTCTGGGCTTAAAAATGCTCTTTGCTTTGGAGTTTATTGAAGAGTCCCCACCTAGTCATCTTGCTTCACCGAGAGCTTCCATTCAATCTTACAGAATTGATCCTCTTATCAATAAGACTCCCTCTCTATGTCTGTTAATACTTTCTTAAAGTCTACTTTATCTGATATTATATTATATAACCACACCAACTTTCTTATGCTTAGTGTTTACACAACTCATATTTTTAAACTTAAAAGTAATTGTGTTTCTTGACATCAACATATATTTTTAATCCACTTGACAATCTCTGCTTTTTAACTGGAATGTTTAGTTCATTTGCATTTAATGTAATTTTTGATACAGGTGGGTTTAAGTCTCTTATCTTGATGTTTGTTTTAATATATACATAATTTATTTGTAGATGGAGTTTTTAAAAGTATTCACTTTTATTAAGCATCACTATAAACTTCACATTAGTCATCAGGCCTTGAAGAACCATAAAATCACAGAGTTATGAGACCTTAAAGGCCATCTAGTGTTACTCCAGTTGAAAGAAGAGTCTTGCAGGGATGTATTAAAATCTACAATTGAAATAAATCATCATTTGACTGATAGTTATAAAAAATCATGACAATTCACTCAATCCTTTTTATCCCCTTCTCAGAGACTAGGAGTCTTTAAAAAAAAAAATATATATATATATATATATATATGTACACACACACACACACATATATATATACACACACACACACATATAACCAGCTATTATTGCCTAGCTTGCTTTCCTGTCATTGCTTACTACTCGGGAGTCACATAGCTGATGGTCATGAAGATTCTTAGCTTTCTTTGTTGCTCCCATAGATAACATCACCCTTGTGAAAGGTAAGGCTGGTCTTTGAGATGTCTCCCAGGCCCTGCATTCCAATGGACCAACTACCCGACCAGACCAGTGGCACATACCAAGGAATCGACTCAACTGGTCTTGCAATCCGGGAACTGACTTAGCACAAAAAGACACTTTCTGCTTCCTGATCCTGTAAGTTCATCCCCAGCCGATCAGCAGACCCAATTCCCTAGCCCTTTGCCCACCAAACTATCTTTAAAAATCTTTTCTCCCAAATTCTTGGGGACACTGATTGGAGAAATTCCTCCCATCTCCTCACATGGCACCTGCGATATTAAACTCTTTCTCTGCCATGACCCTGCCATCTCAGTGGATTGGCTTCTTCTTGAGCAGCAGACAATGACCATGGTTGGGATATAATAGGGAAGAGGTTCAAGGCTGTCGAGGCCCTGACCCAGGCCCTTGGAAATCCTAGCCTAAAGGAACCCTCAACCTTTATAATATCAGACACTTAACAAAATCAGGGCTGCTTTCCCTCCTTGGGTTGAATCTACTTTTTTTTTTTTTTTCTGTTGAAATAGGCAAAGAGAAGTAAGTCCATAGCATCCAGATACCTAGAGAACTGGCAAAATATTATCTGCTGCCCTTTTTTCCCTAATAAACACTATATGATCCAACTTCTAGAAAGAGCCGCGTAGGCTTCAGCACTTTGCTAGTGAGGTATATTTTTTCACATGGCCCAGCAGAACAGGACTTGTTCACCTTTTTAGAAGATGGACAGAGCATTGTGAGTGCTCCTGGACAGCGTGACAAAAGTGACAACTCTGTCACCTCACTGGAGGCAGTTAAAAGGCAGGTCCTGCTCTGTCTTTCCTGGCAAACAGCTGGCTCAATTTGGGGGCAAAAATTTCTTATACGAACTTTGCAAGCATCGTGCATTCCACTTTGTGCAATAATGAGAAATTTATGCCTCAGAGAAAGGTGCACACAGGTCCTGGTGGGACTTGCTTAAGATCTATATGATGGTCACAATTTGCTATTTCAATTTCTCTCTCAGCAAGGAAAACACCAGTTTTATGATGCGTGTTAAGAGGCCTATAAAGGGGACTGAGCACAGGTCTCCTGGACTGCCTGAGATTCACTTAAAAATGGGAACTCCCAGCCTTGTTCATTCCTCTCTGATACTAGACCGTTACTTCCTTTTTCATTGGCTTTGGCTTTTAAGCTTTGGGTGTAGCTGGAAGAGTACATGCGCTTTATAGCTCAGAAGGCCAAAGCCAAAGCTATAAGAATACGTAAGGCCTTTCCACCTTGACAGGTGATTGCAATTTTAGACCAACCACCTGCTCCTGTGTGGGAATTGCACAGACCTTCTAGTACTTATGGGAACATTTTACTGCAGGGCGGCTGGGATCCAGAGCCTTGAACATCTGAGCTCCTGGCAAGGAGGTCAGTCTGCACACATCTTGCACATCGCTCATGCAACAGCAGCAGCCTGTCCCTTCGCTTTCTCTTGGTAAACATTTGTCATTTCACTATTTCTGTTGCATATGGGTTGCCATTTCCTTCCCTTTTTTTAAGGTCTAGATTTCCAGTTTCTTAAGGATGAACGAGCTGACCTAATGAATTCTAAATTGCCTTGAGTGTTTTACCATGGAATCGTAAGAGGACTTTTACTTCTCCAGGGACTTTCAAGAGCTGAGACCTTCAAGATCATGTAGACTTGAGCCCTTTAGGTGCAGAGAGAGGGTCTTCCTTGTTTATGCACCCTTCACAGCACCCTTGTATAAGGTCGATGCTCACAACGGGTTTTCTGGATCAAATTTTGCAATACTTTTCACTTCATAAATGAGGATATTGGGGTTCAAGAGATTGACAAACTTTATTCAGCAAGTGAGTGATAGAAGACCATGTTCAATGTCCTCCTCTCTGCTCAAGACCCAGCTGAAGTTTCACAGCCTCTAATACATTGCTACAGCTACCTCAACTCTAGAGCTTCCCCCTGAACTTAACGCTGCAGCTTCTCCTGAAAGCAGTATTTTCAGCCCTAAAATGCATAATTTGCTAAGTTGAATGTAACTGTTTTTCCTTTTGTAAGAGTCTTTTCTCCTTCCTGCTAATTCAGCCAATTCTCCATTAAAAGGGATACCATCTCTCTA
>RJWJ010018837.1:0-31061 GCA_004363605.1 Indri indri
AAAAAAAAAAAAAAAAAAAAAAAAAAAAAAAAAAAAAAAATACTGCATATACAAAGTTCTGAAAATATGATACAATTTTCATTCAAGGAGTAAGGGCATTTATAAACATTCTCAAACATGGAACATAAGCTCTTTATAAAAATAATTGAATTAAAATGAAATTTATGGTTCTACTTCCAGGAAAATGGAGAAGGCATTCTTTCCTCTATTCCTCCTTCTAAGTACAACTAAAACCAGTGATATTGTCTAAAACAAACACAAGAAAACTTTGAAAGATGGAGAGAAGAAGGCAGACTGGCTGACCACCTCAGGATCCAAAAAATGACATGGCGATATTGTCCCAGAATTTTTTTGTTTTTTGCCTCATATATCCCAGAACTTGGAGCTGAAGAAGCCAGGAACCCAGAAATGCCAACAGATGCATTAAAAAAAAAAGACAAAGCCCCAAGGACTGCCTGCTCTCTCTAACAAAATGACTAGGAATGGGGCAGCATAGCAAGAAAGAAAACTTTTAAACAATAACTGCTCTCTACTCCAGCCAAATACCAGAGAAAAAATGCAGCCCCATCCTCACATAGCCCCTACTAGCCAAGAAGTCACCATAGTCATTTTGGAATTAGCTCTCCCAAGCCCTGAATTCTTAACAGTTGGTGTCAGAGGTCAGAGATGGTCAAGAAGAGAGCAAGGATTTCACCCCCATTGGCAGTAAGGAGCACCCCGACTCCCCCCACCACAATAGTGGAAACCATGTGGCAAGCCTAGGACTCCAACAAACAGTGATTCTTACCTATGATATTAAAGAAAAAGAAAAAGAAAAAAAATTGTGAAGGAGAAGCGGAACCGGCTGGCTAAGGGTAAGAGCTTTTAGTGGTGAGTTCAACATGAGGTGTGAAGAGAGACAAGCTAAAACACAACTGAAGTGCATGGAGAATTGAGGTGGAAGAGGGAATTTTAAGGAGGTGTGGATCAGAAATTCATGTTCATTGAGGAACGCAATAATGGTTTTGATAAACAACTAATTACTTGGAAAAAATAGTCAAAGAAATAAAATGTCATCCAAAGATTTTATATCCAGAAAATCTGGTATCAAAAAATCTAAAATATAAAGGCCACAAACTATGAAGACCGCAGAAAAACTCAGGGTATGTTTTTCCTAATTACATCTGCAGAGAATGCACTTCAGACAACAAAAATGACTGAAAAAAAAATCAACATAAGGACTAGAGGTGGGCATTAAGTATATAGAACTAAAACTTGATGGTGATAAGAGAGACAGCATAGTATCTGATACCAGTAATGTGTTGATAAATGTTTAATACCAGGCTCTTTGGAAGAAAAAACAAAACAAAACAGCCCTGATTTGTGTTTGCTGATCTCTGTGGTGTAAATACTCTCTGCATAGCTAGCTGATTTTGAGCTACCAATTTACAGAGGCTCCTACTGATAAAAGATGGGGCAATTAAAGCATCTGTAAAAGTAATGACTGCAGTAAACCAAAGCACATCAAATGTGTGTAAGACCATGAATTCATTATTATACAAAAAAACAAATAAACAAACAAACAACAAAAAGGAGCCCCCTCACCACACACTTCACAGCACACCATTAGAGAGTATAATAGGAATTAACCCATTTTGAAAACTTACTAAAAAAAAAAAAGAAACAAGGATTTATTCAGCTTTTCCTATAAATAGTACCTTAAGGCAAAAACAAAAAAGATAGATAAGGAGAGGTGGACTTCTATAAAAATATCCCAATTTATGCATGAAACAGGAGTAATTTAATTAAAATGTAAACATTTTGCAACTCCTTAATGAAACTGGGATCTAAACACTGATCGTTAGTGGCTGCTGACATCACAAAAAGAGGTAACTTGATATTAAGTGCCTTTTAAAGGAAGTATAAAACAAATCCTGTCAAATAGCCCTGCAATTGCTAAATCTAATTACCCATTTGCAAGAAATATAGGAGAGAGATGAGCATATGAAGTGATGTCACTGCAGTGCATGCAGGACATCCAGATGAGGGAAACCCATAGGACAAAAAATTACCTTATTTATTCAAAATAGATGGCAGAAGAAAAAGCAGAGTGATTACTGTAAATCACAAATAGACTTAAAAGATAAATTCACTAATCAAAATGTATGATGCCTGTTTGGGTCTCAATTTGACCAAATATACTGCAAAAATAAAAAGAACAATTGTAGGACAATCAGTAAGATGTGTATACTGCCTACATATTTGGTGATATTAGAAATTGTTTTTGGAGAGTGTGATAAGGATATTTTGGTTATATTTTATGAAGTAGCTACTGTGTTTTAGACATATACTAAAATGTTTATAGATGAAATAATGTCTGCAATTTGTTTCAAAATAATATAATGGGGGGTGAAAATGTGAGGTTATGGAGAAAATGAGATTGACCATGCTTTGATAATTGCGAGGCTAGATTTGGGCACATAGGGGTTCAATATATATATATATATTTACCATTTTATAAGTTTGAAATTTTAAATAATAAAAAAATAAAAATATGACCTTCTGGCTATAAAGCATACAATTCTAAGACATCATGGTAGATAAGTTAGTGTTTATATCTAATAATAATAAAGAAAATTGAAGCCAAATGTTTTGATGGCATTAGACCGTGTGCTTGAGTGATCTCTCAAGATTCTCTCTATTTTTGACTGTACTTCCTTTCTTTAAAAAGCAACATAATTGTCAACAGTTCCACAGTGCTTTTTAAAGATTTGAATACCAAGAAGCTTTTTATTATTGTGATTTTAAGTGTGTCTTTGTTTTTAATATATCATTGCACTAGAGATAACTACATTGGAGACACCCACTTTAGGTCACTGAATATACTACCTTTGTTTCAGCTAATGGCTCGGAGATCAATATTATTGCAGTAGGCTAAAATCATAGATGACTCTAGCTTCCAGATATTAATAGACAGAGTTACTGAGCTCATAAGAAT
The DNA here is from genome assembly GCA_004363605.1 of Indri indri. Lineage (NCBI taxonomy): Eukaryota > Metazoa > Chordata > Mammalia > Primates > Indriidae > Indri > Indri indri. The sequence goes on from RJWJ010018837.1 coordinate 2,978, forward strand.
GTTATTTGATAGTCACTTTTCTAATGTAGAAGGGAAAACTTGCTATAATATTGAAAATAACTAATTCTTGTACTCGAGGCTGTATATTGCCATATTATTGATTTCACAGAACCTAAGGCTGTTTCAAAATGTGTTTGTTTGTTTTTTACATAAAGGAAATTATATTTACTCTGTATATATTTCTTCAGGAAGAAATACTACAATTACATTGGCTTCATTTTTAAATGGTTTCATTAAATATTGAAATAAAAATAACATTTATAACAAAATTGTAAGGTAGCAACAACAAAAAACCCTAGAAGGAACCGCTGTGTACCACCCTTAACAAATTGAATGTTAACAAACCCTTCGAAGCCCCTATGTAATCTTTGCTTAAACCCATCATCCTCCCCACACTCACAAAGGTAACCACTATCCTGAATTCTGCATGTATTCACTTGCTTTTCTTTATTGTTTAATCTTACACGCCCTCATAATATATTGTCTAGTTTTTCAAACTTGGAAACATGTTTTAATGGAATCACATTGTATACATTCTTCCATGACCGTCTCTTTTTTAAAGATTTATTTTTAATTGTTATGGGTACATAATAGTTGTATATATGTATAGGGTACATGTGATGTTTTGATGCAGACTTAGAATGTATGTTAATCAAATTAGAGTAATTGGGGTATCTATCACCTCAAGCATTTATCATCTTTTTGTGTTAGCAACATTCTGATTCCACTCTTTTAGTTAAAGTATAACATAACTTATTGTTGACTATAGTCACTTTGTTGTACTGTCAAATATTGTTTATTCTATCTAACCATCCAACTATATTTTTGCACCTGTTAACCATCCCTACTTTATCGCCCCCTCCCTGCTGCCCTTCCCAGCCTCTGGTAACCATCATTCTACTCTCTGTTGTCATGAGATTGTTTTAATATTTTGCTCCCACATATGAGTAAGAACATGTGAGGTTTGTTTTGCTGTGCTTGGCTTATTTCACAAAGGTTATGTTTTTGAGATTCATCCATGTTAATGAATTTTGCTGCATTTGATTCATTCCCATGTCATAAAGTATTTGAATTTAAAAATATACCCAATTTTATTTATCCTCTATTTCATTGATAGAAATTTGGATGTTTCTAGTTTTTCCTGTTATAAATGTTTCTGTGAGCATTCTTAGTATACTTGTGTATATGTTTATCCACAGATACACCTGATATATATGACTAATAGTTTCTCTAGAATATATGCCCAAATGAGGCATAATTTGGTCAGAGGGCAAGAGCATTTTCAGCTTTTTTAGAAAATTCAAAACTATTACCCAAATATATGAGTTCTAATTTCTGTACATCTACATTAGCTGCTGATATAGCCAAATCTGTGCCAATCTGGTAGGTGTAAAATTGTATACTATTGTGGCATTAGTTTGCATGTGCCTGATTACTAATGTCCTCGAGCATCCTTCAGTGTTATCTGTGGATTTGTGTTCATATTAACTTGTTCATGTTTTTTTTTTTCTAGTTTTCTACTTGGTTATTCATCTTTTTCTTTTTGATTTATTTAGGGTCTTTTTATGTCCTGGGTACTATTTCTTTATCAGTTCATGAGTTACAAATACTTTATCTCAACTTGAGGCTTATACTTTTAATGTCTTAATAGCTCCTTTTTACAAGAAATTCTTAATTTTAAGTGGCTTATTTTATCAGTCTTTTCCTTTATTTTGTGTACTCTTTGTGTTAGGTTAACTCTTTGTTAACTGAAGGACATACAAGGATTCTCCTGTATTGCCTTCTAAAAGTTTTAAAATATTGCCTTTTATATTTAGTCTTTAAAATTTCTGGAAATTAATTTTGCTCAGGGTGTTAAGTTTCCATACTCAGTTTTTTTGTTTTGTTTGTCTGCCTTCATCATACCTTCACCGTGCCAGTCTAATTTTTAAAAAAATTTTGTAGAGACAGGGTCTTGCTGTGTTGCCCAAGGTGGTCTTGAACTCTTGGCCTCAAGCAATTCTCCCACCTTAGCCTCCCAAAATGCTGGAATAACAGGTGTGAACCACTGTGCCTGGCCTCCTTAAGTGCTAAAATATCTTTTTATATTGTTTTAATTTTTTTCACAAATTTCATGCATTTATTCAGTTATGTTTATTTCTAGGTACTTACATTTTTTTTATAATTATAGATGGCTTCTTTTGATTACATGTTTTACATATTCATTGCTGATGTATAGTAATGTAATTAATTTAAAGCTTTTCAAACACAAAAATTTGAATTATCTTATGAATGCTAGTACTTATCTATAGATTCTTTTCAATTCTCTATGGTGTTAATTTTCTCTGCAAGTAGTGATATTTTTTTTCTCTATTTCTAATCCTTACACCTTTTATTTTCTTTCCTTATCTTTCTTCTCTCAGTAGGACTTTCATCCCAATGTTTAAAAATAGCAGTAAGAACAAGTGTCCTTGTATTACTTCTGCTCTTAAAGGGAATAACTTATCACCATCAAGTATAATAATTGCTATGGGTTTTATGTCAGTTCTTTTATGGAAACTAAAGTATTCCCTTTTGTTGCTAATTTGCTAAGAATGAGGTATGAAGGCTGTATTTTATATAATGTTTTTTGGCATCCATGTGATAAATTTATGATATATTTTGATTGCTAATATCTTGCTTAGAGTTTTTCATTTTCAATATTGTGTATATTTTGCACATATATTCGATTATTTTTCCCTTATATTTATCCATCTGCTTCTGCTTTTAAGATTAGGATATCATAACATATGTTGGGCAGTTTTTCCTCTTTTTTCTATTTTCTGGGAAATTTTGTATAGGCTTGGATTTATCTGATCTTTGAAAGTTAGAACACATAGATAAAACTATATCTGATTTTGGCATTTTGTTTCTAAGAAGATTTTAATTACTTTTTCAGTTATTTTAGTGGTTAAAAACATTCACCTATTACTTCTTAACACATTGTGTATCTATTTTAAATGTGAGCAGAGGGAAGAGACAGTATCTGACTCATATTTACAGTACTAGTATTCTTAAATTTTCCTTGGTAATGAAGCTACTGCATTTCATATCCCCTCACATTTAACTTGCTAATGAAGTTTTCTACTCATAATGTGTGTCTTCATATATGTTTCTCTTTGTTTCATAAGATGTCATGTAATCAAAATTCTTACCAGATTACATGAAACACTTCATAGAGGAGCAAAATTTTTAAAAAACATATTTTCTACAAAACTGTGTAAAATCAGTGTTCAGGATGTTCATCTTGCTGCTGATGAAATTAAGGTTTGTGATATGAAGAAAGGCTAATATTTGAGAGGAAGATTAAAGAGGTTAGAATATGTAGCTTTGAGTACAGAAATCTATAAATTGAAGTAACTGAATGGAAAAGCTTTGCCTAGTTAACATCTGCCAGGAGGTAACCAGGAAGCTATGGCACACTAGAGCAGATATCACTGGTGTTGTTTCTGTGTCAGTGTTCAGAGGCTTAACTTCCATCTTCTAGCATTTGCATTTTTCCCCCCTATAGGCTTTGTCTGGCCATTGGAGCTTTTGTAGCCCACTTGGCAAGCTGGCAGTGTCTGGAGGGTAATGCCTCCTTTTCTCCCTGAAGTCCTCATCTAACGGTAGTTGGTATATAAATGGGCCAGCTCCTTCTTCTCTTTGATGGAATGACTCTGAGATGAATGTTGTGCATTGGTCTCCAAAAATTCCGTAGCGGATTAAGCTATGTTTCCCTAATTGGTAACTTGATTAATGCACATACTTTATTGGCTGTCTTCCCCTCCCTGTCTCACTTTTTTACCCTTCTACCTGTGTTCCCTAGTATCATCTTTGAAATAAAATAATTGAGCTTGAATGCTTTTATTTTGGGTCAGTTTATTGGGAAACCCACACAAAGGCAGAAGTTGTTTTAGGGCACAGATCCTCAGGATGGATTTCTGTAATTGAATAACTTGCTGACAAAATGGCAACAAGAATTCCATTGCTGGCGCTAAGTGCGGTGATGATAACCTCTGGCATGTCTTTGCATTACAATTACTGAGACTCACCTACTCCTGCTCAGAAACAGAACCTTACTATTTTATACTCAATTTTATGTTGACAGCCTGCCCTGTACCTATGCTTCTTAAGGAGCTAGAGCATTTTCATGTATTTACCATCACTCCAAAAATGTCAAGGTCATCTCTATTTTTACTGTCTGTCTTCTATGTACAATGGTGCCTTTCTAATGGGTCTTTGAGCCTCCGTGTTTCATCTATTACCAGGTTTCCCAATATTCTCTCGTGGAGCTCACTTACTGCTGAGAACTTCTTATCATACCCTTTTGCTGAATACTCCTTCCACCGACTTCTTGGACACTATCACCTCTCAGCAAATTTTAAAGACCGTATCATTATGCTCATCATTCTGTCCTTTAGAAAATTTTAATTTCTTCTAAATTTATATTCTATCATTTTATTTTACGGTTTCTGTTAATAACTAAAAAGAATCAATCGGGTTGTCAGCAATAATGTCAATAAATATTAGGAACAATAAGAATTTATTGTCTATTTTGACTGAAGTGTAGTAGTGTCTTAGATAGTGAGATTATGAATGTTTGTCCTTTTAAAACAGTACTTAATATCATTTTATTATTAGGTGTACTCTCTTTCCTCTTCCCTCACTCTTATCTCCTTGGCACTTATGGGATTAATCCTTATCTGTTTTGTGCTTCTGTTTTAAAATTCATTTTTCTTGGATGAACGGCCACTAAATTCTGAGTTGTTATAAGAATGTTTCAGTTTGTTAGAGACATTCAGAGTAGAAAAGACCAATAATGAAACTAAATGAATAAATCTCTCATTTATTTATATTTTTATTAATTAATGCTATGCAGTAAGCACTCAGCCAAACCCTGATGATACAGATTTGGCGAATATCTCTATTCTTGATATTCTCACTGTCTAAAGGGCAAGAGTCAATTTGTAAACAAATAATTAGAATGCAGTGTGCTAGTAGTAAGGGAGAAAGCTATGACATTGTTAATGGTGAGATATTGCCCCCAGGAGAAGCACTCTATCAATTCTGTAGGTTGGAAATGGGATATAATCTGTTGTTTCTGATACTGATTCTTCCTATCCTTCGAGGTTTCTGGGATGTATTATGCATCGTATATCCTTTTCCTCCTGCAGCAGGTACTCTTTCTGGCACAACCACTTGCTAATAAGCGCAGGTTCACACACAAAACTGAGAGGAGAGAGGCATTGTCTTTGAAGGTATATTTAATGGCATGTCCGCGAAATGGTTTTCAAGGCAGATCTCTCCTCTCTTCTGTTGCTTCCTTTGTGGCCATTCTTCTCCTTCATCTGTCCTACTTCTGTACCCTGGTTCATACCTTACAGATGCTGAGTATAGAAGTACAGTGGTAACAGCCCTGGGTTTAGAATCCTGACTTGAATATTTGCTAAGAGCATAACCTTGGATCAATTACCTAATCATACTGAGCATCTCTTTATTCATGTGGAAAATGAACTAATGCCTATTGTTCAGCACTAATATGAAATTAAATTACTATGCAGTAGTACTTGAAAACAGTTGACACTATGTAAGTTATCTTGATTTCCTTTATTTCCTATTTAACTGACTTACCAAAACAACTTTGAAATGTATATTGGGACAAGTAGATGTGATATGCAGTGCACACATTAGCTTACAACTCAACTGGATTACTTTTGAAATGATAATAATAGTAATAATATAGTAAAAGTAAAACTGGTTAGGGAAAAGTCAGAAAGCAATTCTAATGGCTTTTCAACACACAGAATTTAAAACAACAAAAACATACAATAACAATCAAACATGATTGAGCTTTACAAATCTACAATATATGTGTTTCTCCTTCCTTCTGGAAAGTGCAAGGATATGATATAGTTTTTCGCATTCACTGTGTGTTAGAGACATGCTATGTGCTATTATTAAATGAGTTAGGCTTAGTCTTCCCTTATTATACAGGCTAAATTTGGTATTGAACACAAGAACATAATGCAGAAGCTCTGGGGAGGTTTAAACTGACAGTGGCACACACATTTGCCTTTGGGAGAATGCCGGGATGATTTAAAGAAAGCTCACTAGAAGAACAGAACCTTGGGGAATCATTTGAAGATGGAGAAGCAGGTAACTCTTCAGAGAAATGGGAAAAATTATGCCATGCGAGACAACATAGCTGAAAATCAAAAACTAAGAGAAAAAAAGTTGAGGAAGAGGGAAGGAAAACGTGAGAGAAAAGACATCCTGAGGGGCCAAATGGTGAATCGATTCTACTGTTTCTCTGCTCAGAGCTGACAAGTAGAATGAACTTGCCTTGAATTTTTGAAATAATCTCTGCGCATACATACTTTTAAGCCTTATGGAATTTATTAAGGCAAAGAAAAGGTAAGTATGAGATACTAACTCTTTCTTTCTATAGAAACTATGAAAAAAAGTTGTAATTTGGGCAGATTAAAAACTCTGAGGGTCAAGAATTTGACAAATATTATATCTCTCCTCCTATCCTTTGTATTATTATTATTATTATGACTTCAGGCAAGGATACACCATGGCTAAAAACTGATCCTTGTCTTCAAGGAGCTCACCATCTTGTGAGGCAGACACTCAACTAAATACTTTCATTAAAAATCATATCATATGACTGATATAAGAAGTAAGAATGATGGGATATAAAAAACAGAGGAGAGGATTTATTCCAATTTGAGCACTTTGGGAAAATGTCCTGGGGATATAAGAAATGAACTTTGTTTTGATAGATTTTATGGAATTACCTAAGTGTGGAACATTGGTGGGTGCCTCTAGGCAGAGGAAACAGCATGAAAAAGTTGCAAAAGCAAGATCCAGCATAGTATGTGTAAAGAAGTGAAAGAAATTGATTATTGCTAGAGCCTGAATTGGGAGACAAGAGTCGAAAGTAATAGAAGTTAGGATACAGAAGACTGGATATGCTGAGAGAAAGAAATTGGACATAAAGGAGATTCTGTAGATCAAGAGCCAAAAATACAAATTCCACATAGTCTCTTTTTTCTGGTCCACATTCAATCAGTATTAAAAATCAGAGATTTCATTAAAAAGTCAGATATTTGTCTGCTCTTGAAAAGCTGTTATGGCAAGCTCAATTCTTTACTTCCTCATGGCAATTATCCCCTGGAGATGTGAAGGCCTCTGCTTAGGGCACGCATTTCCTGTTGTGCCATTGTGTATGGAAATGCATATTTGTGCAAGGTCAACCCTCACACAGATATGCACTTACACATGGCTAGCATTTATTTTTATCTGTCCCAAGTAGGCATTTTACGTTGCCAGCTCTACTCTTGATATTAGTTTCTACATAAGAGGGGACTATTAAAGTATTTAAATTTGTGGCATGACATGTTCAACTTGGGAAAGATGGAGAACAGATTCTTAAGAAGGTCAGAATAAGAACAAGAAACGAGAAGAACATTTAGAAGTTTGTAATCATTAATGTGAGGTCTAACTACAACTATGCTAATATTGAGCAAGTTTCAGTCATTTGTTGGATGGGAAGAAAAGAGAGGAATCTAGGATGACAATCAATTTTAGGGATTGGATGACGAAGTTGATGAGATCCATGACTAAGATAGAAAACACAAGAATAGAACTGATGGAGAGAGGTGGATGTGTTCAATTTTGTACAAGCTGAGTTTGAGTTTCCTGAGACTATCCCAGGGTTCAAGTGAGCAGTGAGTTGAATATATAAGTCAGAAGCTAAGTCCATAACTCAGTGGAAAAGCAAATGCTAAGAGCATAGTTTGGGGAGTTATTACTATGTAGGTGATATTTGAACCCAGGAAAATGGACAATGTCTTGAAAATAACAGTACTGCAAGGGAAAATCCTAGAAAATGGGAAATGAGAAACAGAAAGATATAAATGGATGAGCCCACAAAAAAATGAAGGACAAGGTGTCAGAGAAATGTAATAAAGTCAGAAAAAGTGTCCTTCACCATCCAAATTTATTTGGTTCCTAAGTTCAGCCAGCAGAAGTTTGGATAGCAAGGAACACCTTTGGTCTCAGAGAATCCAAGGGGGTAAGGTATTTTAGGCAGTGAATAGTTAGTAGTTTCAAAGTCATTAGATTGGCCCAATAAGACAAGAGCTGAAATGCATTCATATAAAAATTGTGGTGCTCTTTGCTTGAGTAGTTTCAGTACAGTGATGGAGGAAGAAGCAAAAATCCAGGGGTCTGAGGAGTAAATGGAAGGTATCTAGAGTCAGTGGTATTAAACTGCTTTCAAAAAGCTTGACCCATAAGAGATGGAAAACAATAGAATACTATTAAGAGTTGAATGCAAGATGTAGGAGAGGGGTTTGCAAGGGGTGAGACTTGAGCATACCATTCACATATCTTTGATTATATATTTACAAAAATACTTTGCATGGATTTCGAAATACAGAAATTAGAGTAGTTCTAAATATTTAATACAGTCAGGGATAACCCATTATCACTATGATTGTTATTACTTACAATTTTCTAAAAATCCAAGACATTTTCTTAGATAATTCAAACTCCCATCTACCTACTGTACATATTCTTTCCACAATAGTCAGTCTGTTAAAATATCTTTAATGACAGAGAGGTCCCTGTCTCTAAAGACACCACATTCTGTTCTTAGGCATCTCTAATTTACCTCTTATTCTTCTTATGTTAATTTGAAATCTACTTCTCATATTTCAACTTGTAGTACTAGTTCTACTCTTGGGGGCCACACAGGGTAAGACTACTCTTTCATAAGAGAATCCTTCAGATATTTGAAAAGTAACTTGCAAGCCTCTTTTTTTATTCAATTTTTTTCTAAAATACTTGCAAATTTCTACACCTAGCTTCTCTTTGAGATGTTTTCAGGTCTCTTGCAAACTTTATCCCTTATTTATTCTTCTTTTTCTTAATTCACTCTGATTTGTCATTATGTTTAAAAGATGTTTAATTGTACATAATACTCCAAACTTGGTTTGTATAGCACATAGCACAGTTGATCTGCCTCGTCTCACTCATAGGGAGATTCTATTTTCATTTAAGCTCTGAATATTAGCTAGCTGTTGTAAGGAACCCTCGAGCTCATTAGGAGACTAGAAGTCACGGACAATTTTCACATCAACTCATGCCAGTATTTTTTCTTCCTCCTGAGAGTACATTAGTTATTTTTCAGCCTAAAAGTATATGTGTACATTTTGTTGACTTTGTGTTAGCCTAGGAATTGAGTTTCTTACTGTCATATTGAATCTTGCTTTTGTCATTATTTTGTTTTTTCTTTACCTGCTTTGTTGTCTCCTGAAAATATAAGTATCCTTTTATATTTTCATCTAATGCACAGAATAAAAATGATAGACAGGTGAAAACAAGGCCACTACTTTGTGGTATTCCAATGGAGATTTATTCCTAGGTTGAAATCAATGTCTTATTTGACACTAGGTATGATTACTAAGGCATTTATGAATTCACCTAACAATACTACCCAACTCACATTTCATAATTATTTATTAATATATATGAATACTTGATTCAAGTGTTGAAGTATTTTGTCAAGCTTGTGAAAAATTATTTAAAAAGGAAATAAAGATTGTATAGCATGACTTTTTTTGGTAAATCTTCATGTGTTTTTAAGGACTTCATCATTCTTTTCAAGTAATAGTATATATTGATATAGTGCTTGAATTTTCTAGGTGATTTGTCATGCTATTTTACAGAGTAGAAGCATTGTACAAAGTTTACAGGCATTGGAGTCTAGCAAATGGATTAAAAAATATGGCTTTGGTATATATTAGTTCTGTGTGCAAGGTAAATATATCCTTTCAGTATATAAAGGTGATAATAATAGATGTTTCACAAGGCTATTATTAATATTTAATGAGAGTTTATAAAAGCATTCCATCTAGGGCTTAGGGCACAGTGATATGATAAATTTCTTCTAATACCAAGATACTCAGAATAACTACACAGAGTAGTTAGAGCTAATGTAATAACCATTTTTAAGATGAAGAAACAAAACCTAGGGAGTTTTAATTATTTATTCAGTAATTATTGAATGCTTTCTAGGAATTTGGCAATATTAGGTATTGGATATAAAAAATAAATTATAAGATGCATGCTAGATGTCCTAGAAACATGCAGGACATGTAACAAACCTAGCCTTGAAGGCCAGATAGTTAATTTTGAACACCCACTGGCCAGGAGTTGACATAGTATTTTGACAACTCAGTGATTACCTTTCTTGTGTATTCTCACAAAGAATCTCCTAAATCCTTTCTTCTCCTCCTCTCCTTCTTCATTTCCTGTTCCTCTTCTTCTTCCTTTTTTTCGTAGAAATATTCTGTAATGAAACAGCTTTATGTTTGTCTCCAAAATATAATATGCTTGGGCAATCAAGTGTGGCCCAAAGACCTTAAGGTGCCTAAAGACCAGCATTAATGACTTGTTAAAGATTAATTATAATCAGCATATGAAGTCTATGTAATTAAATACTTTTAAGGTATTCATAGTGCTCAAAAATTTGTTCTTTTGTATAGTTTAATATTTCCTTTCTGATGACAAATATTCTTTGTTAAGTTGATTATCCTTTTTTTAATAGCTAGATAGTCTTAACTTGGTCATTAATATAGAATTAATGGAGTTGGAATTAATGATGTCTTCATGTAATTTGAAGTTGTCAAATTATGCCCTTTTTCGTAAGAATAAATTTATTCCACCCAAATACCATTGTCTGAGAGAATAAATAATATTGTACAACTACAGAAATCTGTCAGAATAGATAATAATTTAGTCACTGTATTTAATAACACTTACTAGAAAGATCAAATAGAAATATGGTTTAAACAAGACAAATCTGTTTAGGTTTATGATAAATTGATCAAACATGCAATGTGGGAGAATTTTTCCTGTTTTGAAATGATATTTTTAAAAAATATGCTGATACAAGTTTTGCCACTTTGAGAGGAAATTCACTGAGTGTTCTACATAAATATCCTCTGTGGATCTTAAAGGTATCAAACAGTACTGTAGGACTTCTAGCTATATAGAGAGGCTAGGTTGGGGATCCTCTGCATGTGCCTGTGCACACACATGCATACATGCACATGTAACACTAGACAGAATTCTAAAAAAAAGAAAAAAAATCTGAGTTCTGGGATATGATCAAAGGCAGATAGGAAACTGAGAAATGTTAATTTTAGAAAAACAGCTATAGCTTCCAATAAAAAAATGAGAGTTCAATTTAGCCTTTTTGTCTGGGATTGCTCCATTCCTTACCAACTCCCACCCTTAATTGGTACAAACTATTATTTGTCAGCACAGGACTAGCTGCAAAAATCTGTAGCTGTATTACTAGAGGTTGTGGACTTAATTTTGCATAGAATTAAAAAACACGAGACTTTGCACTTAAAAATGGTGAATGTGGTACAAAATATAGATGAAGTAAAACGATAGTTTTGAAGTCAGAGATTATGATCCTGGTTGGGATAAATGTTGGACCAAATAGAACTTTATCAGGAGATTCTGGAAATAAGGGAGACATAGAATGGCCAGATAAACCTTATGCATCCCTTGCTCTATGAGAGACTATGAGCATGAGAGAGCCACGTGGAAAGTAAATACATAAAGGGATTTGAGAATTGGCTTATCTTTGAATGCACTCGCCAAACCTCATGAAGATTGGTCAGCAGAGGGAGAGAGATTTCAAGTTTTTGAGCATAATATCTGCCAAATAATTCCCTTACCATTAACCTATGGAAACACAGGGGGGACCCCTAAGAAACAAGCCTTAAAATTAAAGAATAATAATTCCTAAAAAACTCTGAAAAGACACAGCAGAGGCTATATATTGTGGGGGAAACAGTATGTATGGTTTAGGTATAAGCAAGTTGCCTTAAAAGAAAATGCTCTGAAAGAAATTCAGAATAAGGATTTTTCTGTAACACATTTTCTAAATTATCTGTTAAAAAATATTATGAGAGTGCAAAGACATAGTAAAATATGATCCACATTTAAGAAAAAACCTGTTAATAGAATCCAAATCTCAGTGAATGGGATACTGAATTTAGCAAAGAATTAAAAGCAATTTTTATAAATATCATTAATGAATTAAAGAAAACTGTGTTCATGAATTTAAGGAAAATATGATAAAAATAATTCACCAAATAGAGAATGTCAATAGGGAAATAGAGCTTATAAAAAGGAACCAAATGAAAATTCTTGAACTGAAAAATCCAATAACCAAACTGGAAAAATTCACTAAATGGGCTCAACAGCATATTCGAGATAGAAGAAAAAAGAATTAATTGACTCAAAGATCAAATATAGATCAAAAAAGAAAAAAATGAAGGGATTTTCTGCTATAAGATATTCTCTACAAGAAATACTAAAGGAAATCCTTGAGGCTGAACATACATCATAGAATAACTTCAATTCGCAGGGAGAAATAAAGGGCACAGAAATGGGAAATGTGTGGGTGAGATAAGAGACTGTATAGATTCTTTTTTCTCTCTCTTTTCTTTTCTTGTCTTAATTTCTTTAAACATGTCCTTTATTTTCTCTGTTTTCTTTTTTTTGTTTTTTTTTTTTTTGTTTAAGTATCTTTGGTTTGAAACTAGCATAGCCAACTCAACTCTCTCTGTTTGCCATTTGCATGATATATCTGTTTATATTCCATTTGTATATTCTAATCTAAAGTGTTTTTCTCATACTCAGCATATCATTAGACCTTGCTTTTAAAAATCAAGTTTGACAAGGTCTTTCTTATTATTTGAATATTTAGTCCATTCATATTTAATGTAACTATTGGTATGCTTGTATTCACATCTACCATCCTGCTCTTGGTTTTTATATGTCTCATGTCTTTTTTGTTCTCTTTTTCTCCTTCATTGCCCTTTATATATTATGAAAATATCTCCAGTGTAACATTTACATTCTGTTGTTGTGGTTTTTTTTACTATTTTTGAATTTTTTTCTTAATCGTTGTTCTAGAGATTACAATATGCATTTTTAATTTATCACAATCTATATCAGGTTAATACAGATTGAATTCTGACAGAATATAGCATCTTTTCTACAATTTAGCTCTTTTTCCTCCTTACTCCTCTGTACTATTATCATCACATATATTTTATCTGTATATGTTGTAAACTCAGCAACTGAGTGTTTATAATTATTTTTATGCAATATAAAATGATATAACCACTTCAGATAATAATAAATTTCTTTGTTAAACATACACATGTCATATGACTAGTAATTTTACATGTAAGTATTTACCCAAGATAAATAAAAACCTGTTCACGCACATACTTATATATAAATGCAACATTATTCATAATAGCCAAACAGTAAAACAATCCAAGCATCCATTAACTGTTAAATGGATAAAAAATGTGGTGTATATAATGTAATATGGAATGGAGTACATATTGGAATAATGTTCAGCATTAAAAAGTAGTGAGCTACTAATACATGCAACGATTAGTTGAATCTAAGTTCTAAGTTATTATGCTAAGTGAAAGAAGCCAGACATAAAATACTGCATATTGTATAAGTCTATTTAAATAAAATTTCTCACAAAAACTGAACTATAGAAACAGCAAGGAGATCAGTGGTTGCCTGGAGCTGGGGTAGAGCATGTATTGACAGCAGATAGGCATGAGGGAACATTTTCAGGAAATGAAGTGTTATAAAACTAGATTATGTTGATGATTTAAAAAACTGAATAAATTTACTAAGAAAAAAGACATTGCACTGCCCACTTACCATGTATGTTTTATGCTTTCAAAATTACAGCTCATAAAAGTGGAGCAAAATAAAAATGAAAACTTTTACATCTATTATTTCCGTAGAGATTGTGTTTAGATATCCCATTTTGCCTCTACATAAGCTTTAAGGAATTCACCTATGCATGAGTAATATGTTCACCTTTAATGGCAAACAAAACGTTTTAAGCAGTTACTGAAAAATCTTCTTTGTAGTAGTAATTTTACATCTGTATACTGAAGCCTACTTAAGAATCTTTATTCTGCAATCTTTAGCAACCCACAAAGATCCATATTGTAACTGGGAAAAACTCATCTTTGGTGAGTACTGAACTTCTAAAAGGTACCTATACTTCACAAAGGTAAGAGTCATATTTGTATTCTTATAAAAACTGTGAAATTGAGCAAATAACATTTTTCTTTATCAATCATGATAACTGAGTTATCTGCTTTAAGTTTTGTTATTGTGATTATATTACACACAAAAAAAGTCTTCAAAATTCTTCCCACACAATTAAATGAAAAATTGTTTCTATGTACTTCATTGTTGATATTGACAATAATTCTTTAAAATAAAATAGGTTTATTTTTATATGACATCAAGAAAATGGCCAGGTTTGGAAATGTGTCCCCCTCTTCAATCAAACATGTGGGTGGGGAAAAAGTACTGCAAAAGTCAGAGTAGATAGAGGCAGAAAAAAAGTGGGCTGAATCTCTAGGATCTACAAAAGAGATGAAGAAATATTTAGGCAGGGAAGATGTTTTCAGTTCTTGCTTCATCTTAATGCAAGGTTGCTCAACCTTGGCATTTTTGACATTTTTGGTGGATAATTGTTTATCGTAGGAGGCTGGCCTGTGTACTGCAGCATGTTAAGTATCATCTCTGGCTTATATCCACTAGATGCCAGCAGTACCACCTCCCTGAATTGTGACAAAGAGATGTCTACAGACATGGCTAAATGTCCCTGGGGAGTAAATTCATCCCTTGGTTGAAAGCCATTGGTTTAATGGTTTCATATTAATTTCCAAAGTTATCTGAAATGAAAGATGGAAAGATCTGAAGTATATACTTCAACAAATAAGGACAGCATGGATTTTGGGATGAGGTGATAAAGGGAAGGAGAGAGAGTAGTGTAGGAAACATGTCCTTTATGCAATATTATCCAATATTTTTCTTTCTTGTATCATTTCTAAAAGAAGAAACAGGAGACACTGACATTCTGGTTGTACTCACTTAATATCTATGTGACCTATGCTAGGTAAATGCAGATAATCATATTAATAACTACCTCAAAGAAGTGTAGAAGAAATGATATGATTTAATATAGTTAAAGTAACTGGAGCAATGTGTGACATATAGTAATTGCTCTATTATTTCTATAGAAAGCAGTAAGTGTGTTTTTACAAAACTGAAACAAACTGACAAAACAAAACTTTATAAAAATAGTATTTTCCATTCAGATTAAGAAAGAACTAAAAGGAAAAAAAAAACAACAGAGAAGCAAATATGCACAATACAAAGTTTTCAAATTGAACTTACTAGTTTTAGATCTTGTGAATTGTGCTACTCTCAATTTAGGGGACATTCATTTAGTCATTCATTCAATGCTTTTGTACTACTAGGTGTCAGACACTGTATAAATTGCTACAAATAGAATGATGAATAATGTGAAAATTATAGAAACAGGATACTACTAAATCAGTTGGTTCCAACACATTATAACTGTTTCAAGTGAAGCAAGATCTCATTCTTGATTATGTGATGAGATAGCTTAAAGGTAAGTGATGTCTTCCTCTAAAGATGTATTGCCACTCTACTAGTTAGTGACTAAATCCAGCAGTAAAAGAGTGATCTAAGGCTTCTATTAAATTTACCAATATATGTGCCATCGAATTATTCTAAAGTGAATGTAGCTAATAAGTAGAGATGTGTACAAGAGTTGTTATACTTTTCCGGATTTTCTGGTATTAAATCCATTCCAGAGATTCAAGTATTCAAAACATTGAGATAATGGGACAGGATTTCTATCTTGGGAACTTATTGAGAGCATGATACTGGAGGGGAATCCATATTTTAAGGAGTGGAGCTCATAACTCCTCCTGACTTTTCCTCAATCCGCACATAAATAATTCATACATTTCAGATTTGGCTTTTGAAATCTTACCAAGGAATGGGCAGCACTGAGATTGTAGTCTGTTGATAATAATTACTTGAAATACCTTTGCTTCTGTATAGTTCTTCCTTGACCTTTAGACTCGTATAGTTGTTGGACTACTTGACATTTCCAAATGAATGCCTTATAGAAAGATCAAACAATATTTTCTATAGGGAACTCTTGATTCATTCAGCAAAACCTGATCTTCTTCTGGGATTTCTTCATTTCAGTAATTGTTACAACCACCCACTAAGACACTCAAGTTTCCAACTTGCCTGTCTTCCTAAATCCCGCAAGTGAACAAATCTGCAGCTCCTGTTATTTCTACCTTCCAAATATGTCTCATGCCCATCCATTTTTCTCTATCCACTTTATGATTATTTTAATTCAAACTACTTGAATTATAGCTTATAACTTTCCTCCTAACCAGGCTCACCTTCGTATCTCACCCTCATTTAAATGATTTTCCTACTCTAGCAATTACAGTAATCTTTTTAGATCATTAATTGGACAATGTTATTTTCCTTTAAAAAAATCTTCAGTATCTTCCCATTGTATGATACCTCCTACCATTGCAAATACAAGTTTCTTACCGTGGCCTTTCAGATTGAGCATGAGCTAGCCCCTGAACACCTTTCACATTCATTTCCTTCTACTCTTTCTTCCATGTGTATTCTGCACACCCTGGCCTTCTTTCAGTTTCTCATATTGGTCAAATGCTTTCTCAACTCAGTGCCTGGGTTCCATAGTCTTGTTTCTGTTTGAAAAAATCTTTATGATATGTATCTTAGCTTAAACTTTACTCTTCCAAGAACTTTCCCAAACTATGATAAGTCGTATAGCCCTTCTTCATTATTTTGTATTATTCTACCTTCAATTATCATTCAAATACTTTCAAGTTTTAATATGCATTGTATGTACTCATCTATATCGATATCATACTGCATTGCAATAATAGCTCTTAAGAGAAGTGCTAAAAAAAAAGCATATTTAGTACCTATTTCTTCATAATTTCTAGGAGCTCTACCACTCACATAAACAAAGCAAACCCACAAAACAAAATTGTCTATTATTGAACACTATATATTGATAATGCATAAATAAACACAAATTATTGATTAAATAATGTCCAAGCCATGCCCTGTAGCTATTAGCACTATAGTAGGGAAGTACCCCTCAATCCTGCTTCTATGATACATCCTGCAACCCAGTATTCTAAACTGACCAACTCATCACATTGATTAGCTTCTTGAAACACAAGGCTCATTTCACAGTTTAGCAACTGGCCCAGGACACCCCAGAAAAAAAGGTATAATGTTTCTGGAAATTCTGGATTTGTGGAGAAATGAAATTTTTAAAGAACTATAGAGAAATAGAAAAGAAGTAATACATCTTAATTTCCTTTATAGATCTATCATTTTGTTAGTTTCATACCATAAAAATTATAGTCATATACTTGATTTACTCATGAAATTAAAATGGTTGGCATATTAAATTTAAAAGGATAGTTTGTTTAGACTCTAATTTCAAATTTACAAATAGGATTGGCTTTTAGATGTGTTTAATTGTTACGAATGGCACTGCAAGCGGCTGAGTTTAATAAATTGAACATCTTTTCGTTTTTACCTATTTATTTAAAACAGCAAACAACTGAGAAAATAAGAAACTAATATTGTTGAGACTTTTCTATATGCTAACCAAACAAATGCATCGTGTTTTGCAGACATGGGATCTACCATGTTAAACACAGATGCAGAAATACACAGTTTTAGAAAAGGAGCTAAGAATAAAAATACTTATATATTTTATCCATTAGGCCTGGCCAGAATAATCGAGAATGAAACATGAAGTTGTAACATGAACATGAAGCAAGAGGTAGGAGTTCTTAGGAGGTGAGAGAATCTCTGGAGGCCGGAAGGGGAGGGATAGGAGCAGGTACAGTGCAGTGCAGAGGTAAAGGTGATGGGAAAAGTGATGCAATTTTAATGATGGAAGACCACAAGCCCAGATTATTTTTGAGGGGTGGATGGGAATTGAGATGGATTCTCACTATGCTGCCCGGCTGGCCTCGATTTCCTGGGCTCAAGCCATCCTTCCACTTCAGCCGCCCGAGTAGCTGGGACCACAAGTGCATACCACTATGCCTGGTTAAAGGTAAATTTTTAATGTTTGCAACAACTCTTTGAGATAGGTATTATTTTTTTCAATTTGCCTGTAAAATACCTGTAGCTCAGTAAGTTTACCTTTTTTTTTTTTTTGCCCAAATTCACACAATTAGAATGTGGTCTGGCCAGAGTTGACTGAGAGAGATATATGGGTCCAAAACCAAGTCCTTTCTATTAGGTAAGCAAACACCAGGCTGTTTCCAGCAAAGGGAGCCAGAAAACAAAACTACATCAAAGCAAGAGTTAGAGAGATGGCTGTTACTACTAATGCATTCTACGTGGGAACACACTTAGAGGCTTTGAGTTATAGCAGTGAGTAAGAGGGACAAAGTCCAACCTTCATGACCCTTATAGCCTAGTAGTGGAGATAGATGATTAAAAACAAAGATACAAATATATGGCATAAATAGTATTGTAGTGATAGGTGCTTTGAAGAGAACTATAGCTATCCAAGTGAATGGAACGTACACTGCTTAAGAGTGGATGTAAAATGTTTTCACCACAAAAAATGATAACTCTGTGAGGTAATGTATATACTGATTAGCCATAGTCATTCCATAAGGTATATATATATTTCAAAAGTCAGGTTGTATACAACGAATACATATAATTTTATCAATGAATTAAAAAATAATAAATAAGTGTATGAAAGTGGCCATTTTAATTAGAGTGGCTAGGAAAGATGCTCTGATGTGCAGATATTTGGCCAGAGACACAAATGAAGTAAGGGAAGGCAGCCAAGCAGCTAGTGCCATGAGGCAAGATTTTTGAGGGATGAGTGTTTGAGGGATGTGAGGAAGACTGGTGTGGTTAGAACTAAATGAGGGAGGCAGACAGGTCTGGAGATAAGGTCAGAGACAAAGGAAGTAGCTGATTTATGTAAGTCTCCATAGGTGGTGGGAAGGAGTTTGTGTTTTATGTGATGTAAAGCTCTCAGATTTTGAGCAGAGGAGTGTTAGGAGATGGCTTAAATTTAAAAGCACCACTTTTGCTACTTATAAGCAATGGGACAAAAGTCAGACCAGGCAAACCAGTCAGGAGGTTGTGATTCATGTCCAGAAGAGGTGGTGGCAGCTTGAATAGGATAATTTGTATCCAGTTAGTGAGAGGTAGTCATATCTGAGATATATTTTGATGTCATCAACAAAGAAGCCAAGTTATAGCTAAACACATATTTATGGTTGTAAGAGGAGTGGCGAGAAAGCATGGAAGAGGCACCTCCTAGAATTCCATTGGCCACTCTGTTGCTGTTCTAGTTGGCTGTGATGTCAGCTCTATCACTCACAATTTCGAAGTGCTCCAGGATACTACACAGAAGCCAGGCAACATCTGATATCCTCATTTTCCAGGTTCCAACATTCTGATGGAAAATACCCTTCACCACAATGTTAATTACCCTCATTATATGAAAGGTCACTGTCAAGAGCTTCTGTTTTATAATTGTCTCATTTTGATCTCAGCATAAGTTTCACAAAACTGAAGGCTTTTACATAGTCTTCTCTTGTCTTTAAAATTATTTAACTTATTTTTTGGTGAGATGTTGAGATTTCCACACAGACATGGGGCCCATGATTGTTCTTATCCTTTAGGATACGTTTTTTTCACTTTCTAATGAGGAATCTGATGTTGCCACATGTGAAGGCTTTGGTAATGCTGTGGGGAGAGGATATTTACTAACATTGTGGGTCTTTTCCATATGCTAAGATTGAGATGCTGCACTTTGCTCACCCTGTTTCACTTTAGCTTCAGAATAATACCAGCAAATGTGTGTTATTTTTATTTACAGAGGAGGAAACTGAAGCTAAGGATTTATATATGATCCAATTGGTACCAGTAAGGGGCGGAGTCAAGATCTGAACCTTTTTCTGCAATTTCCATGTAACTGTAAAGCAAGAATTCTTTCTGTTGTACATGCTTGGCAGATCCCAGACTCAATTCCTGGCACAACCCCTGAAGGAGTGCCTTTTCTCCTCCAGAACTTTAAAGTTTTTTTCTGACAACCAGGCTAACTGTGCTGCTTATTTTGTAATCCAGTCAAATGCGGCAGCAGTTTTATATTTCTGCTTTTGAATCTCAGATCCAAGAAACTGGCAGCGGCATGAATTCCTCAGTGTAAAAGAATTGTAATGATCTTACTTTGTTGATGGGTTGACACCAAATTCTTTTAGTCACATAGAACTTTTTGTTGTTGTTAGAAATGAAAATGATTGCAGAGGAGTGAATTTGAGGAACAATATAAGAATAACTTGAACAGATTATTCTTTTCAAAAAGACTTGTAATAAAAATTCTTTAATTTTCCATTCCTGGAGACAGCTGCTCCCCCCCAAAATTATCTCCTTCAACTTCTGTTATCCAGGTCACTTCTATTTTTTCCCCTCGAGTTTGTTCTACAAGGTGTTTATAATTTACTCCAGCCTATATTGTTTTGCAACTCTTCTGGGAAAGAGACAAGTAAGAATCTTCTTACTTGGTGATAATTATGCCATATTCAGGGATAGACTAATCAAGTGGAAAAAGTTTATATAAATATCACCAATTTTTACCCAACATCATAGTTTTTCTGACTTATACAGGCCTATGACTATTTTGCCACAACTATAAAAAGAAATAGCAAACTTTATACAATGTTTACAACCTGAGATAACAACTCAGAACAGTTCAAATTAGTGCTTAATATGCGCACTGTATGGGCACTACTCTTGAAGAATTCATAGTCTAACAAACAAAGAGAAAAAAATTTACATCCTAAGCTATAAATGCCATGAGATTCCCAAGACAGGCTAATTTTCTCAATTTTAGAATTCAGAAAAGACTTATTTATGGAGATTACTGAAAAGTTCTTCAGGTGAATACAAAGGGGAGAGATTTCTGGCAGAGGCAAGTGCTTGCAATAAGGCAGTCCAAGGTAGGAGGTTGTGCTGGTTAGTGTTCTGCTTCCCTCCATTGCACCCTGTCCCCTCCCAACTGGCCACATGAATGGGGCTCAGAGAAGACCTGAGTCTCCCTATCTTCTTGCCATCAATGAGGAGGAACTATATGGTGGGAGGCGGGGCTAGTTGGCACTCTGCTTTCCTCCTCCTCTACTCTGATGTATATCTTTAGGAGGTGAGGGGTTGGGGGAGGGAAAATGTGGCCAGAAGCTCAGTTTCTATTCCTACCCTTCAGTAACAAAGCAGTATTCATCAACCTTCCTCCTCCTTTCTGCTTCATGGCAGTTGGGTCCAGAGGGGAGCTGAGTTTACATCCCTATATAGAGGAAGGGTGGAGATGGAAGTAGATGTCCCAAAAGATATAAACAATGAACTGGAGGACAGATCAATAGAATTTTCCCACTCTAAAGAAAGAAGAGAGAATATATTGGAAAAAGATGAACAGAGTGTCAAAGATCTATGGTACAAAACAAAAAAAGCTAGCATTAATTTCACTGGTGCTCCAGAGTGAAAGGAGAGAGAGACTGAGACTGAAAAAAGTATTCAGTAATAATAATAATGGCTAAAACCTTCCCAAAATTGGTTAAAAATTAAATTAAATTAAAAAAAAAAACACCTTACAGATTCAAGAAGATGAGTGAATCCACACAGAATAAACCCCAAAAAATCCATACCAAGACACATCATAATTAAACATCCGAAAAGCAAAAAAACAAAGAAAAAAATATTGAAAGCAGCCAGAGAAAAACAACATTGTAATGAAGAGTCTGACTCCATTTTTGGTGTTTGCTGACAGCTTTTAACCCACCCTTCCCCTATCCTTCTGCCCTACATATGAGAAAGCTGATAAGAAAGCCTGATGTTCCCCTGCCTGGGTGCAGGTGGGAAGGTGAAAACAGTCAAGACCTTGCCTACATGCAGGAATTGGCACCCAAGTCACAACCACTAGCCACGATAAAATTCAAGCCACTCTCCTTTTCCTGCTATCTCAGGTGATGTTTGGACTTACTGTGCTTTTTTCAGAAAATATCATTATTTTTTCGAAAATTATAAACCTTTTTCATCTTTTGGTGAATGTATGTCATCATCAGTCTCCAAATCTAAACTAAATTTTGAGTCTGGAGAGTCTGTCTCATCTTTGTAAAGACTACAACAATTGTATTACTTATAGGGGGCCAATAATTTGAATTGATTGAATCAGATTTGTCATCTAAAACTTTAGAGGCCAAAAGAAAATGGCACAAGTTTTGTCAAGTACTAGAAGAAAAGAAATGTCAACTGTGAATGAAGTTTATACATGGTGAAAATATCTGTCAAGAATGAAGGGGAAATAAATGCATTCTCCAAAAAAGAAAAACTAAGATAATTTGTGGCTAGTAAACTAACTTTTGGAAATGGCTAAAGGAAGTTCTTTAAATGAAATGATGACAGAAGAAAGCTTAGGACTTTGGAATGAAAAAAATACATCAGAATAAGTAAATATAAGGATAAATATAATAGACTATTTCTGTATAATAGAATATAATAGACTATTTCTAACTATTCTAATTAGTTTCTGATATTTACTGATTTAATCAAACATGAGAATACTATCTGATTTGGTGCTCGATGCATATAGAAAAGATACTAAAGACAATTATACTTAAAAAGTGAGAAGAATGAAGGGATATAAATACAAATAAGGTATTTATACTTTATTCACATTTCTCAAATGTTTATACTAAACTGCAGTGGTTTAGTATAATATACACACATGTATGTATATTATATACCTAAAGATACCACTAAAAAAACTATACAAAGTGATATACTCAAAGCTCTATAAATACGTCAAGTTGAAATCCTAAAAAATCTTTAAGTAATCCACAGGAACATAAGAAAATACAAAGATAGAAATGGAAGACAAGAAACAAAAAGAAAATAACAAAATGACAGATTTAAACCTAATATGAATATTACCTTAACTATCAGTATTATAAACATGCCAGTTAAAAGACAGCAGAGATTTGTGGAGTGTATAAACCAAACAAAACAAAACGTGATCCAACAATAGTCTACAAGGAGCAAGTCTACAAGAAACTCACTTCAAATAATGTGGAAAGGCTGGGCCTAAAAGTATAGAAAAAGATATGCCATACAAGCACTAACAAAAAATGATCAGGTAAAGTAAAATTCAGAGCAAAACAAACTAAAGAAAATGTGTGTTACATATAATAAAAGGTTCACTATATCATACAGTCATAGCGATGCAAAATGTGTATGCATGAAAAACTGAGCCTCGAAATACAGGAATCAAAAAATTGATACAGCTGAAAGGAAATATTGAAAAATCCATAATTTTGGTTGGGGACTTCAACACCCCACACTTGCAACTGATAGAATTACTAGACAGGAAATCATCAAGGTTATAGAAGAAAAAACTCAACCAAACAGAATCTAATTAACATAGATAGAAACACTCCACCCAACTATAGCAGAATGCACTTTTTTTTTTGGAAGCACCCATGGAGTTTTCATTAAGATAAACTATATCCTGAGTCCTTAAAAACTCCCACAAATTAAAAGAATTGAAAGCATAGAGAATATATTCTCTGACCATAATGAAATCAACTAGAAATCAATAATAGAAAACAGCAGGAAAGTGGCCAAAGACTTGTGTATTTAAAAAATGCAATTCTAAATATTCCCTGAATCACAGAAGAAGTCTCAAAGGAAACAAAATATACACAGAACTGAATGAAAATAAAAAATACAGCCTATCAATATACATCGGGCTATGGATGTATGGGTGTGGCTAAAGCAATTTTGAGAAGATTTATAGTTCTAAAGGCTTACATTAAAAAAGAAGAAAGATCTCAAATCAATAATCTAAGTGCCTACCTCAAAAGTAGAAAAGTAAAAGTAAAATAAACCAGCATCAAGCAGAAGGAAAGAAATAATGAAGATAAGAATAAAAATCAATGAAATTAAAAATAGAAAGATAATAGAGAAAATTATTTATTAATATAAAAAAACTGGTTGTTTATAAAGTTTTTTAGGAACTTCCAGGCTGCTTTCCATAATGACTGTACCATTTACATTTTCACCAACAGTGTAAAACGTTTCCCATTGCTTTGAAATATTCTTGCCCCAGTATCTATCTTGTTGTTTTATTTTCTTCACATGGGCTTAAACAAGGCAACAGATTTTGATTTTGATGTGGTTACATTTACCATTTCCTTTTACAGACTATGCTTTTACTTTCAATTTTAAGAATATTTCATCTAGTCTAGGTCTTAAAGGTTTTTCTGGTTTTTATATAAAATGTTTATAGTTCTACGTGTTATATTTAAGTCTGATCCACATTGAGCTAAATTTTTTTAAAGTTATGAAGTTTAGGTCATTTCTGTATTATTTGTTGAAAAGGTGATCTTTCCTGCATTGAATTGCTTGTGTACCCTTGTAAAGTATCAGTTCAGTATATTTATGTGGGTCGATTTTGGGGTTCTCTATTTTGTTCTTTTGGTCTTTGTTTCTATTCCTTCAGCAATACCACATGGTCTTGATTACTGTAGCAATAGAATAAGCCTAATGTAGGACACAGAAATTTCTCCTATTATTTTATTTTTTCCAAATTATTTGAGCAATTCTTTTGCCTATGCATTTCCACATATATTTTAAAAATAAACTTGTCTATGTCAAAAAATATTGTGAAGATTCTCATATAAATTGCATTAAACCTACAGATCAACTTGGGAAAAATTAACATCATTATTCTGTTGAATCTCCCAATCCATGACTTTCTCTATTTATTTTGGATTTCTTTGACTTTTTAATTCCACATTCTGGAATTTCCATGACACAGATACTGTACATGTTTGAAATATGACTCATAGCAGTATATAGGAATGCAATTGATTTTTGATTTTCGAATTTTGATATATTATACCACAAACTTAACTCAGTTTTTTAAAATTTCTTTTTATAATGGACTATTTTTTAGAGCAGTTTCAGGTTCACAGCAGAATTGAGCAGAGAAGGCACAGAGATTTCCCATATACTGTTGGCCTATACACATGCATAACTTCCCCTATTATCAACAACTCCCACTGGAGTAGTACATTTTTTACAACTAATTAACCTACATTGACACATCATTATCACCCAGAGTCTATAGTTTAGATTCACTCTTGGTGTTGTATATTGTGTTTGGACAAATTTATAATGACATGTATCCATCGCTACAGCAAAATACAGAGTAGTTTTACTGCCCTCTGAATCCTTTGTGCTCCATCTATTTCTCTCTCCCTCCCCCTGATTTTTTATTGTCTCTGTCATTTTGCCTTTTGCAGAATTTCATATAGTTGAAATCATATAGTAGGTATACTTTTCAGGTTGGTTTCTTTCATTGAGTGTCATGGTTTAGAGTTTCCTCCATATCTTTTCATGGCTTGACGGTTCATTTCTTTTTAGCATTGTATAATATCCCATTGCTTTTTCCACTCATCTTTCTGAAGGACATTTTGGCTGTTTCCAAGTTTCGACAAGGTCTATGTTTATATGTTTAACCCATTTTGAGTTGATTTTTGTCTATGAGGTGAGAGTAGTTTCCAATAGGAAAATTCAAAACACTGCTGTACCATAAAATATTTTCTATAATTAAGTTACTCAAAGTGAAAAAAATTCAGTATAATTTTTGTTTTTAGCCAATGAAATGTACTTTTCACAAAATTTTCCATACACATGTTGTAATCTATTCTTTTTTCATTTCTGAAGGTGAATACCATAGACATGACCCTAAAAATTGTTCTTCAAAGGTTTGTACAATGGACTTAAATAACCATATTTGTAATTTAGAAATATCAATTTAACGGCAGTGTGAAGGATCTGTGATTTGTGGAGTAGGAATGACTCGTATTCATCTTTGTTGGCTTTTGTTAGGATTTTTTTCCATTTCAGTGAGTTTGGAGCTCATGTGAAAAATGCCCTTGGATATTGTTTAACACACAGGTATTAGTTAAAGCAACATAAGCACGCGTTATTTTTATTTAGTGTGTTGTGTTAAGTCTTTATTTATCACAGAAAGTGGGCACAGCGGTATTTCCCCTAATCAGAAAATGTGAAATTCCACCAAACTAAGTTGTCTCCAAGGCTTAACCAACTATACTGCCATTTCATGAAATTTTAATAAAGTTAACCATAAATCGTAAATGAGTTCAGTGTTATTACTTGCTGTGAAGTAGAATATCATAAAGAAAATTGTAGAAATGTGAAATGCAAAGCCACTGAAATTAACATTTAAAGCAGCAATCCATGAAGACTATCATTCAGATTCTCAATATATGCTAGACGCCTAGACAAGGAATTCATAAAGCAGAATTTCTAAAATTTTGGCTACAACTTACATAATACTTGAAAGGAGCACCAATATCAACTTGCAGACACCATTTTAAGTCCTCCTTTAAGCCTGAATAGAAATCATTACCTTACCATCATTACTTTATAACTATTTGACAAGATTCATCCCTGATGTCAAAGAGCTTCGATATAATACCTGATCATAAATTTAATACTTCCCTAGCATCCTTGAGATGGCATGAAATTTTTCTTAAGTCAAGTAGAATGTAAATGGCAGAGACAAAGTGGGAATTTACTTCTTTGTTTCTCAGCCCCAGATTCTCTCCACTAATGTGTATATTCTATTATGAGAAGATAATTCTTGTTCTCTGTTTACATACAAATGCCTCAAGCATATTTTGTCGGCTATAATTTCAACATTTTATGTTGATTTTTCTTGTGTAATGTATCTTTAACTTCAATATCTTTATCATCTACAAAGACATATTAATTCTTTAAAAATCTTAGGTAGTCTTGTGAATTTTAGATGTATTTTGATAACTTGTAGCTACTTCAGAATAACAAAGAAAGGTTTTAGCCATATTTTTTTGTTCTGGGGGAATGTCCTGAATTTGCTCCACGGGTGCCATCATTAGGGAGGTCCTCACTGATATTTTTCCCAGTCTTTGGATTCAAGTGAAATGTTCCCATTGCCGATACTCCCTCCAATGTGGGGAGCTACCATGGAGTTAATGAGTTCCTAATTCCTATAAGAATTCAAAGAATGACATTGACTGTGCAAAGACTTTTCATCATTTTTATGGGATGCTACTTAACTGATCTTTGAACTCAGAGTATCAGAATTTTGACAAAATTATCAACTGAGAACTATATAGATCAGAGAGAACTTCAATTAGACCATTACTTTAGAAATTTAAAAATGCAATACGATAAATTGGTTAAGTTAAATGAATGGAATATGTCATGATTTCCCTACAGTTTTCTTTAAGCATGCATACATATCATACACATACATATACATACACACATGGACACAAATACTAATACTAATTACTAAATACTAATACTAAGCATTATACTGATGTTAAATTCCAATTTTGACATTCAAGTTAATTGATTACCTTATTCAGACTAAAGGAATTCCTGCATACTCTATCATCTCTTTTTTAATTTTTGAAATCATTTGGTTTTGCGGCAACAAATAATCATTTTTTTCCAATGTTGAAAACTGATTTTTTTTCTCCTGTAATGAACGCTTTTTATATTAAGACATTTAAAATACGTCAAAACTTCATTCCATTGCTGGGATTTAAAGTTCAGGTCTCACTTATAGCTGTCCTCACCTAATATTTTTTAGGGACATTTATGACCTTCAATATTGTTTTTCTAAAAGGCTGCTTCCTGTTTTTCCAGGGAGAGAAGGCAGTAAAATGTTTTTGTTTTTTTTTTTTTTTTTCTTCGTGTTTCTGTCTCTATCATTTGAAGACCTTGAATTCTATCCTTTGTTTACCTCACAATGTTAGTAACAGTAGGAAAATGATGGCTAAATATCTACCTAGCTATTATCATTTAGGTGTTAATATTTAACCACTAAATGGGATTGTGTTCATTGTTGATTATATAGAGCCTGGACAATTATCTTCAGAGTATGAAGTGGGGGCAATGTTTAAACTTGAGAGGGAATGAAATCATATGGCCTCCAAGTTGTCTG
>RJWJ010018838.1:0-31050 GCA_004363605.1 Indri indri
AATATCATGTGAAAAAACTCTAAGAATGAAATCAAAATAAAAAAGATCAGCAGAGGAAAAATACTGAAAGACAGAGGGGCTTAAAAGGAGGGAATCGAAAAAGAGTGAATTTACTGTTATTATTAAATTATCAGGTATAAATTATACCTAAAGCCAGCGGCCCTTCGGAAATCCGTTACATGAGCCCTATTCCCTTTAGTCCTGGATCTTCTTTGAGGTGTGCTGCCTGTCACTTCCAGTTACAGAAGTGACTGACTAATACAGGAGTCACTGATAGTTTATTAGGAAGGGGATGACATAATCAGTGTCCCTTGTCAGTTAACATGGCCCCAGATGCACAATGGATTATAAATAAGAAAGAGACTAAACTGGTAGAAAGTAGACCACTGTGGGGAGATCTCAGAAGACCAAGTAAGAGACATGAAAATGTTTAGCTTAAGTATGTCCTGTGCAATTATTTGCAAAATCTGACAGTGCTCAGTGGGAATGATGACAAGTTGCTGGATTCTGGACATACTTGCTTTTAAATTATATGCAGAGTAGAAGAGAAACAGAGGAGCAAGAATGAATATAGTTTTGGGCTTGGAAAGACAGAGTAGGTGTATACTCAGATGAAGACACATTGGGAGGAATAGGTTTGGATGGGTTAGAACATCTGCAACTTGATTTGGATGCATTAAGATTGAGATACCTACTACACCCTCCAATAGACAAGTCAAGGATACTTCTGTGTAAGAAACTAGAGTTCGAGGGAGAGATCTGGGCTACACATGTGAGATTGGGGGTCACCAGCATGGAGACAGTGTTTAAAACCTTGAGAATGTATGAGGTTATCTAGAGTGAATGCGCAAAGAAGGATTGAGCCCTGGAAAATAAGGAGCAACCAGTGTGCAAGGTTCAAGAGTAGCCAGTGGTGCAGACAGCAAATATGGAGGGGTGGTATCATTGGGAAGCCAGTAAGGCAGGAATAAATGAGTGATCAACCATATGAATGCCCGTGATGGGCTGAGTAGCATGAATATGTGGTTATTCAAGAAATATTATTACTAGTCTTGGGGTATTTGTCCTTCAGGTAGAGCCTTTGGGGTTGTTGACCTTAATGGGTGTTGCTCATAGTCTGGTATTTAATAGGATTTGTGTAACTTTGGATGTTCAATGTGTTAATCCTGCACTTTGGGAGATCATCTATAGGTTTGATATGATACGTTAGTTCCCCCAATATGAG
This sequence comes from Indri indri, assembly GCA_004363605.1. Lineage (NCBI taxonomy): Eukaryota > Metazoa > Chordata > Mammalia > Primates > Indriidae > Indri > Indri indri. The sequence goes on from RJWJ010018838.1 coordinate 1,226, forward strand.
AAGTCCCTGAGGGATCTGTAGCTTTCATAACCGTGGTGGCACAGAAAAGATGCTGAATCAGAACACGTGTTGAGAGATGTGATTTTATAGTGATACAGGGACAGAATTGGGAGGGGACAGGAAAATGCGTTGTAATGTGAAAAACAAGGTAGAGTCCACAAACGTCTGAGGCCAGTGCTGCTCCTTTAATGCAGGTTTGATACACCCCTGCCTTACCCTATGCTGACATTAACACCATGAGGTCACAGTGATTTCCCCAGATACTGAGGTCTGTTATCCATGCATTCTCTTTCCTGTCCTACAGACTCCTAGGGGCTTATAGTTTAGGATGTTTTCATATGCAAAAAAATTATTCACAATTTTAAGTGTCTCAAGCAATAAAGATGTTTCTTTTCTCACTTGACAAAAAAGCTTGGAGGTAGGTAGTTGCATGGCTGTTATGATCCAGTAGATAAAGGCCAGGAAAAACCCAAGCTTTTGTCATCAGTCCTGCTCGGACCTCCTTGGTGTCAGTCACGTCTGCCTTCATGGTCGCAAGACGGCTGCCCCAGCTCTAAATCTGTCGTTCTCTCACCACAGTATCCAAAAGTAGAAAAAATGGATTCCTTTCCTTTTATCATTGGTCAGCCTTATTTTTATCTTTAAAGATTATATTTCTCAGAAGCGCTGAGCTGACCACTGCTCACAGTCCACTGGCCACTAGTAGATCACATGACTTGCTCAGATGATTCATTTCTCGGGGTTAGGGAAGAGGTTCACTCGACCCGCCCACATTGTCACCCCTTCCCAAAACAAAACCAGGGCTCTGTTAATAAGGGGAAGGGGAGTAGATAACTGCTGGATAGGCTATTAACAACATCTGTTACAGGAACTATCAGTATAGGTCTGGGAATTAGCTTATGCTTGTCCTTTGAACCATGGGAGTGAATGAGACCATCCAGGACATCCACATAATGAGAACTGGACCAAAGATAGCAACCTCCACTGTTAAATTAAGACGAGAAGAAGAGGAGGAGTCTGTAAAGGAGAGATAGGATGAGAACAGAGCTGGGAGAGGTATCCAAGAGAGGACTGTTGAGGGAGGAAGCAGGAGTGCTTCCTGGAGCCAGGGGGTGGCCAGCAGTGTCAAACACCAAAGATAGGTCAAGTAGATGAGACCTGAAAGTGGCCTCTCTATTGGGCAATTAAGACATCGCTAATGATCTTATCAAGAGTTTCCTTAGACGCATGGGAGCAGGCACCAGGAGGCAGGGAAATAGGAAGAGGAACGTAATCGAGAGTTGAGAGAGGGTGGGATCTACCTTTAAAGATGTTAGCTATGACAGAGGGATGTGCTGCAGAAAATTTTTGTATTGTTTTCCTTCAGTTAAAGACAGGATGATCTGTTTTGGAATGATGTTAACTATGAAGACCAAGTGGAAAGGGGGGTAAATGAATAAAGTACATGATACCTGGAGGTTACTAATGAGGGCCCCAATGTAAAAGTAGGAAATACTGAGCTATGGGTGAGCATTAAGGGCTCATGCCATAGCTAGTAATTTTTTTAAATTAATAATGATAGTAATAGCAAGCCCACTGAGCTGTTTCTTTTCATCACTCTCTTTTCAGCTCCATACACACGTCATCTTAGTCCTCCCATGTCCTGTGAGGCTGGCACCGACACAGTCTCCATTTGACGGATGAGGGGACCCAAGTCCCACGAGAGGGACTTTATGAAGCCAGCTCCCTTGGCCGAGGGAGCAAGAGGGAGGATGCGTGAGCACAGATAGCTTGAAAAAAGGGGGGAAGTCTCTGAAACAAATACAAGGAACCTGGGAAAAAGAGCTACTCGGGGACCAATAAAAGGAATGAATTGCACAACTGAGGGCCTCGCTGAGGTTAGAAACCAGAAATTTATAGAGACCTCAATCTGTATTCTCTGCCATGAGCAACAGAGCAGAATAAATGGACGTTGGGATTCATCCTGGCTTGGGGGACTGGTCTGCGAGTCTATGATTTAGACTCTGTCCTCGGCCTGGTTCCTGTGGCATAAACAGTTCCCATTTTATTTCTGGCTTTTTCTTTCCTCTCGGCGGGATGCAAAGGGTAATGAAAGCCCTTATTTCCAAAGCCCTCTCCCCACGCGTCCCCAGAAGCAAGTCCTCTCCCCTGGCACCTTTTACAGGCACTTCCACTGGGATAAAAACTAAGAAATGTTTTCTTCCCTAAATGACAGAAAAAAAGACTATCTCCTGCTCAATCAGAAAGTCTTGCCTTTGATCGGCAAAGTCACGGTGGAATCTGTAGCCATCATCTCAAACACTTCCTGCTCTTTTCTCTGGGGATAGAAGGAACCAAAGTGGTTGCTAAATAGTGCTTTCTTCCATGAGTTATCAGAAAGAACATACATCACTTCTTTTTTCTTTTTAGCATTTATTGTAGATTTTTGATTTTCCCAAGGCTGTTCCCATGATTTTAGAAACAAACCGGTGACAAAAACTCAGCCCCTAAAGACTTCGAGAGGGAAACGTCCTTTGTTATAGACACACAGGTATAATTGAGCTGTAAGCAAAGGTGCAGCAGAGGTAGACCTGCCAGGGGGATTGGGGCTCCCTGAAATTTTGAGGGGAAAGAAGACCATGTCCTTCCATCCGTCACAAAGCCACATGACGGTTGCTGTGTATTCATCTGACTTTGCCCCTGTGGACCCACTGTAGAATCAAGCAGGACATGGACTCTTAACCATTCAAGAACCACAATTTGTCATTTTTCCAACCCGGTTTTAGTCTAATCCTGTAATTCCAGCTCATCTTGTTCCCTTTTGTTTCAGGATATCTTGTGTTTCTTCCAGGTGGGGAGGAGTGGAAAAAACAACAACAAAAGTTAGCTAGAAATTTTCAAAAATCTTAACATCAACTCTTGTCTCCAGTTGAGATATAAAGTAAGGAGATATCCAATATCTTGTACAGCCCATGATGCCTTTAATAATCGAATTCCAGAGCCCTATGCCCCCTGGGAAACCGTCCCATCCGTTCTTGCTTACTGGCTGGACAGCTCTCATACTTTCGTGAACAGATGGGCGTCTTTCTCCTACTAAAGCTTCACAAGGATGGTGAACGGAATTTCTCATGCACAACCTTTCTCTAGCACCTAGAACAGGGATGATACATAAACACTTGCCAAATAAGTGAAGGAATGGAATAAATGATGGAGATTTCATAGCTACCTGGTTTGGTTTAACAGCTGTCACTGCCTAAAACCTCTTTCTTGTGTCTAATTTAGTTGATCCTGGGTAGAGATGATTGCCCGTGGCTTCCTTAGAACATCGTCTTGCTCCTCATTCAAAGCTACTTCTCCAGTCCTGGTTGACAGATTGGATGTAGAACTGGCAAAGAGCAGTGGAAAGGTGTGTGCACTTGTCAAATGTACACACAAGTGCAGGTTCATCCGAAGGTGTGCTCTTTGCGGAACTCTGAAACACCCTCAGCCCAGCATGGTTAGTGTCTCACCAGCACCCTCTGACTTTAGGAAGATTATTAGAAAAAGTTGGACTGCACTCCGACTATGCAAGCCTGGGGCCCTTTCAGACTCAAGCATGCACTCACCCCTTGCCTCCTGAAAAAGCCACCCTCTGAGCATTCATAGAAACATGTCATTTCTGAGACCAATCTGTTAGGCAAAGCCACCTTTAAATACCCTTGGCTTATCTTCTGACTCTCTGATATAAGGGTAGTGGGAAGAGCCCTAGGTTAGAAGTCAGTAGATCCAGGTTGGAAGCCCAGCTTTTCTGTTACCTTAGGCAAGACAAGTACTTCCTAATTTTGCATCTATAAAATGAAGACACATGACATGAAGTCTGAGGGTTCTATGCACCGAATTTCTCAGCCCCACTGCTGGCCTGCACCTGAATTCTCGCATGAACTTTTATAGTGCTCGGTGCAACCCTGAAGTGCCTTTCTGAGTTTCCACTGCCTTTTTTTCTCAGAATAGCTTGCCCTGGAAAAATGCTACAGGACCCGGGTTCCTGAGGCACATGGGACAGATGACTGGCATCTTTGTAAGGGGAGGCTTTCTCAGTAGAGACCCGGTGATATGTGGGTGCTGCAAATATGAGTGAAGAATAAGAACTTAAATGGGGAGATAAGCTGTCACGGGAAGGATCCATTTAGAAAACTAGCCAGGAAGCATTTCCTGGGGCCAGGTGACTAAGGACAGAAGTCTCTATTACCCTCAGTTTCAGTTTGAATGTAAATATTTATTTTCTCTTGGAAAAGAAACCAGGGACTAGGTCCATGATGCTTGAGACTGGCCAGAAGGAGACGTGTTGACCCAAAAGAGATCTATGTCCCGCATTCACTCTTACTTATTCCCCACAATTATTACAACAACGGGGTGTTCTGGCTTCCCTCAGAGCCAGAGAGAAGCTGTGTTGAAGATCTTTCTGATCCCCAAACATGAAAAATGTTCTAACTCCAGTTTACTCACGGTGCAGGGATGACTTCCCAACCAGTGCCTCCTCTCTGTAACGAAAGCTCAATATCAGTTCTCCTATTTCAAGAGAATTCTTTTCCAAGTGGTCCAGAATGATTAGACGGGATCAGAGTTATTCAAACTAAACTTTTCTGGGCCTAGAAAAAAGATGATGAAAATATCCTTTCAAGTCATGTTTACTCTCTTATTAGGGCAGCTTGTACTGACGCTTCCTCTCCTGCTGTTCCTGGTGCAGCCACCTGTGCTCTGGTTTTACTGCAGTCACTACATTGCTCTGGAAGTTTGGGAAACTCTCTTAAATTCCCAAACCCCACAGTCACCGTCATTAAAATACAGTGGTAAGATTTGTTGATCATCCCTGATCTAAAGAACAAGTCTACATAATATCCTAATCTAATAAAGATGTGTGAAGACGTAAGTGTGTTTTAATTTTCACTATTGTGGATTTTAACACAGTTTCAGAAAAGGCGAATTTCTATTGGTTTGGTGTTTCTTTCTTGATACATGAGTCAATTGGTATCTGACCACAAAGGGAAGATGCTCATCGTTTGACTTTGGTCTCAGACAGTGCCAAGGAAACCATAGGTGGTGGAGGGGCTCTGGAAGGATTTATGTTGCCTATTAATGGCTTGGCTATGGTCACTTAAAGAAAGGAGATGGCATCTTCCCTTTTGCGAAAATATTTTTCTTAGTGACAATGTCCCTTATGCACTCTTCTCTTCCCCCACCCCCCCACCAAATCTCGGCCTCATAGCCTTCTTAATTACCCACTCTTCTATTTTTTGTCTTTTATTTTGTTAGCATCTACCAACTCTGTGCTTTAGCCTAACACTGGAGCAAAGAATTAGCTTACAATTTGGGATGAAGTGAAATGCTGCTGAGTGTGGTCTTCAATGCCATAAGTACTTGGTGGTCTTTCCTTTCCCCGGGTTGGTTATCCCGGACGTCGCCTCCCCGCAGCCAGCCCCGTTTCTGTGCACCCTCTGCACGTCCTCTCACAACAGTGTAAATGCTAAATCCTTTGCCATAGCACTAGGCTGGGGGTCCTGTGAAGGCAAGTCAGCTTTGCTCTTCCCATCTCGCCTTTAAGTGCCTCTTGGTCACTCTACAGACATAGACATAGGTGTGTGAGAGTAAGAGACTGAATGAAACGTGACTGATACTAGAGCAGCGTTGTTTCCCTTGATCTAGGGCAGTAGAGGTTCCTGCTTATCTTCCATCAGTGGAGATACATTTTTTGGGCCTTTATTTCCTGCTTTGATGACAGATGATGTACTATCATTACCTTGTCATAGCAGATATTTCACAATTTTAAAACGGGTTCACGTATCTTTTACGTCTGAAAATGACAAATCCTCATCCCTTCGAGAAACTGGGAAACATATGAACTCATCTCTCCCAACCCCAATTTGTTACAAAGGAACCTATGGAGATTCCCCCAACCCTGACTTATCTCCGGAAACACAGGAGAGCTGCTCCCAGGCACGTGCCCTGGTTCTCAGTCACCTTTGTCTTTCATGTCAACTTTTAGTTAGGAGTCAGAGTGTCAGGCGCTGAATCCATGTGTGAAAACTTCTCTCTCACTTTTATCTCAAGAGGATCTGTTTGGTGCTGTGCGAATGAATCTTGAAGGCTTGTTATTAATATATCTAAAAGCACCTTGAGTACGGTGCAAGGGAAAGGCCAGAGTGAGGAGAACTTGTCTATGCATGGGGTGGACAAGGGGCCCTGCCCCTGGGAAGGAGGGTCTTGCATTTGAAGGCCTCAAATTCAGCCAGTTCAGTGCTATTTATAGAGCTTTTCTTCCAGCCTTGGCTTTAAGCAAATCAGGGGTGTCTCACTTTCTTTTAGCACTCTCATAATTGTTCACTCTGAATAAAATAGTTATCTCACCTGCAGATACCCCCTTGGAACATTATAAAGGCATATTGTTCTGGAAGGGGTATCAGAAACCACCTCTCTCCTCCTCCTCCACTTCCTCCTTCTTAATCTTCTTCATAATTATCCTCATCACCACTATCAGCACCATCCTCATCTTCGTCACCATCAGCACCATCATCCTTTTCAAGTACCCTCCCATCTGTGAACTCATTTTGGTCATGTCAGCAACTCTAGCTGGCAGGCCGGTAGGGATTAAATACGCTCATGTTGGAGATATGAGAACTGGGTTCACACTGGTACGGCTACTTGTCCAAGACACAGACAGAGGCAAGGATAAGGCCCAGCTGCCTCTCTTCTGATGGTAGTGAGGCAGTGGGGAAGCTTTCTTGGGAAAATAATGAGGGGGGGGGGCAAGTGGGAGGAGATGGGAAAGATAAGAAACTGGGAGAACCCAGAGTTAAGGTCTTAAAGAAGTGCAGCTCAGACTGGGGACTCCCAGTACTAAGGGACTGAGCAGGCCACACTCTTCTGGACTTAGAATTTGATCTGAGGGGCTCCTGCAGGTTGCAGGGAATCCCTGTGAATGGCCACCCCTTCACTACTCTGGAGTCATGGTTTCTATATACCGTCTACAGATAAACGGGGCTGCCGAATGTTTCTGTTACTATTGCTGTTGTGTTATGAGCTGGGAGGTCTAAGTGGCAACACCAAGGCTTTCATGCCTTTCAGGTACAGAATGATACTGGCCACGAGAGAGGAATGTGGGGGCATTGATACCTGCACTAGTGGAAGGATGAATTCTCCTCTTCACATCCCTGAACCCCACACGGCAGCTTTTCCAGAGCCACGAATCATCCATTCCAGGGGAGGGAGGGGGATAGAAAATTAAATATAATTTACGTTTTGCTAATTGAAATCAAATACAAAATTCAATCTCCTGTGAGTCACAATGCTCACATTCAAAGAGGGCACAGGTATTATTAACCCGGCTCTATTTGAGCAAGTTGACTTAGCGTTTCTGGATAGAAAATAATTCCTTCGTCAAGTCTTCCTATTGAAGAAGGGGACGTGGCTTAGTGACTCCCTCCCAGAGTGACAAGGATCAAGCCAGAGTAGACGCTGCAGAAAATAGACCTTAAACATGTGAAATTTTCATTTCTTTTCAGAACCATGAGCTTTCAACTATATACCCAAACAGACTCTTTAATACAAATATCCTCAAGATCCCAAGGCTTAGCTAGGCCTCTGCCCTCTTTCTCCAGGGGATTTTAGTCTACTGTTATATGCAAGGGTATTTAAATAATTTAAGGGGGAGGGTCCCCATGTTTATTTCTTAGGGGAAACGGCTTATTCACCATTGGCTGACCATATTAAAAATGGATTTGCCTGTCAAATTTATGTGACATATTTATGTGAGGACACACACTTAATAGCTTTCTTTGGAAGCAGGTCTTGATGTTCTGGGTTTATGGGGACAGGTAGACAGCCAGGGAGATGGACGATGGAGGGTAGGTGTGATTGGGGGGCTGAATGAACGTGTGTCTATCCAGAATGGTAGAGATGAGAGTGGGCTAGAGTCATGGTCATTCTTAGCCAGTAGACTAAATTCATTAAAGCTTTCTTAAAACTAGATACTCCATTGATTAAGTTATGAGGTCACCCCCCCCCCCCGACCTACTTGTCATTGTTCCAAAGGAGAATATGTTCCTGCAAGGAAGCCCTACAACCCTGGGGGCCACTTCCCTTGGGACTAATTCCCACAAAAGCATAAAAGCCGGTGGGAGGGAGGAAGAGGGGACAAAGAAATACACAGGTAAGACCTTGCTCCCGTGGTTCTAAGTTCCAGCTTCCATAGAATATTTTTGAAAGGATAGACACCTGAGCCCCACCTTGGTGTTTCTGATTCATTAACAGGTCTGAAATGGAGCTTGGAAAGCTGTACCTTGAACAAACTCCACAACTGACTCTGACGTGTAGCTGGGGCTGAAACTCACTCCTTGTTGTACTTACAAAACAGGGCCCCGCATCAACCAGTCCCACAGTTCACCCTTCGGAATAAGCATGCATTTTCTTCCTTCCAATGTGTGTGTGTGCGTATTTTGATCTATATCTTTTTTTTTTTTTTTACTTTGATAGTGCAGGTATATCTGTTGCCTTCAGTTCAATAACCACTTTCTTATCTAGAAAAAAATATTTGTAAGGCTGCTTCTGAATCTGGCATGTCAGCCCATTCCTTGCCTGATTGGTTAAGATAGAACAAGCTGCACCCCTTTCAGGAGCCACTTTCTTTGTACTATTGCAAGAATCACCCTGCCCTGCAGACAGAACCCACCCAAGACTCTGGAATCTGGGCCTTTCTGGCCGTCCCAGGGTGGCGTGAGGGTGGAAGTGCCCAGCACAAACACACCATCGAAACCCATTGATCAGGTTGCATTAAGCTTTATAACAACACAGTTTTCATTTAGTGGGAGAAATGACAGTTTAATAACAGCTGAACAGATTTAACTCCCCCCTCTCATACAAATTTCCAATTTTACTAGAACAATTCCTGGTTTTGGAGATCTGCAAACAAGTGCTTTATGTCAAATGGTACATTTTAATCGAATCAAACTAATGGGAAGAGACGCTTTATTCGGCAGCCCTTGATTGGGGCATTTGTAGACAGCCCTTGCTCTCTCTCACCACCCCCCCATAAACAGGATCTGACAAATGGAGTCAGCCCTCTCACTGCTGCCCAGCATCTGCCATCTCTGTGTAGAGAAAATGAAGCATGAGATGACCCTGAGGGGATGTGGGGGGGGCAAACAGAAGGACGGTGAAGGCTCCCCTCTCCGTGGCATTGCTAAGGATTATTCATAATAAGAGGCATGCCAACTCTGGTCTTGGCCATTCTGGGGACCCTAGGGGACAAAGCCCACCCCAAAAGCATGCCTCAGAACCCTGGTGCTTGGGGAAGAGGGTCTTCAGGTAAGGAGACCTCCCACCAACAGGACTGGGTTTCTTCATTCACTCCAGATACGGCCATTCACCTTCGCCAACCTCAGGGCTCTGAACTCTGCCACAGCTACACTGCTCTGTGCCTGACTCTGATGCAAGGGCATATGCCAAGCTTCTCCATAATCACGGCTGCTTATAAAGAGAGAGACCCAACCCTCCTCCTTAGAGGGGCTCTTAGAAAGAAGGCTTCCAAGGGTGTCAGCTTTTTTTGGTGAAGAACGTGCATGCCTCTGCCTTCACGATGTGGGGAAGGAGGAAGTCCAAGGGTCGTGGGATGAGGGCTTTAAAGAGAAGGCCGGAAACACCTTAGAAGGAGGGCCTTGCTCCCTAGGAGTCCTGGGGCACTGAACCACAAAGTGCATTCTGGAGGTTTAGATAGCAGGTGCCTGTGCCAGGTACAGGGCTAGAACCCTGGCTCCCCAACCTAAAGTGAGAACTCCATAAAGTAGACCTTTCTTTTGGTCACTCATAGCAAACATTCATAGCACTGTCTCTGACATTGGCAGCTATTTATCCTCTGTCTTCAGATTCTATTAACTAGCAGAAGATAAGATGGTGGTCATCTGGTCAACCAGGTGCTGCTTCCCAGGCAGGCCTGGTGATTCCATGGGATGCCGTGGGATCCACCCTTTGCCTAAGCCAATGGCACGGGAGGCAGCCCCGGCCAGATGAAGGAGGAGATGTGCTTGGCACTCCGGCAAGTGAAGCTGCAGAAACTGGGGGATTCAGGACTCAGGGAAGGAGCCTCCTTAGCTATTCATTAGCCTTCCCTCCACATCTCTAGCCTCATTTGTCACCCTCTTCCTGTTCCCACTGGAAGTCTTGACCAGTCATTTGGTAAAACATCATGTTGAAGGGTTTGTAGAATTTCCGCAGTCTGTGGATGACATCGGGGTCAATGCGGGGATGAGTCCGACCTTTGCTCTTGCCCAAGCACCTGGGGGCACTGCTGTCTTCTGGCTTCTTTAGGCAAGGGAACCCCTTGGTTTTGTTGAAATAGAAATGTTTCTCAGTCACAACACGCTTGAGGCCTAGAAAATCCTGTACTTTGGCCATTTCCCCGGCAGGGTCCACTATGAGTCGCTCACCGCTGACGAAGAGAATCTGAGAGAGGGGGAAATACTGGAGCCAGTTTTCCAGGTGCAGAGCGTAGATCCCTATTCGAATGGCACTCCAGGAGGCGTCGATCAGCCCCAGGGTCCGGTTTTTGAAGGCCAGCACCTCGAAGGTGGGGATCTCGGGTTTCTTGGACAGCGTCTGGGTGTAATCGGAGATGGCCCTGGTCACGGGGTTTCTCACCACCACGATCAGTTTGATGTCCTTGGCCATGGAGTGGATGCGCTTGGGGGCCTCATTTGTCACAAAGTAACTCGGAGTCTTCTCCATGGTGATTTGTCCATCCAGAGTCTTGGGCATCACATTCCTGAAAGACAAACGAAGGGGAAGAGAATGGTTATTCCTGTTTGGACATAGTATGACTTCTTTGCGTAAAACGTGTGACATAAATAACCTAGTGAGGAGTCACCAAATGAAATAAAAAACACACGTGCAAGTTCTTTTTACCTATTAATATATGTCCCCACGATAGTCTTGACTGTGCACTATCAGAAAAGGCAGCATAAGGCACATTCTTTCTGGGAACCTTATTCTCCACAGTTTAAATTGCTGTTCTACCTCTTACTGGTTATGATTAACCTAGATACACCCTTAATTTCTTTATGTATTAGTTTTATAATCTCTGAAATGGAGATAATCACAGCACTGACTTCACACTGTAGCATAAGGATTAAAGGAGATAATGCTTGAAAAGCGTTTAGCACAGAATCCAGCATGTTGTAAGAGCTTAATAAATTAAGGATATTATTACTGTTGCAGAGGCTTTCAGAAACTGTTCGAGCTCAGTCAACAAGACCTCAAAGATTATCTAGTCCCGGGTTGGCAAATGACCACCCACCTCCTGTTTTTTGCATGACCCCGTGGCTAAGAATGATTTGTGAACTTTAAATGGTTGAAGAAATACCAAAATAATAATAACATCTTTTGATGCATGGAAAATTACATGGAATTCAGATTTCAGTGTTCATAAATAAGCTTTCATTGGAACACAGCCACACTCGTTCATTTACACATCATCTCTGGCTGTTTCTGCACTACAACAGCAGAGCCGAGTACGTGCCACGAGACCGTATGGCCCACAAAACCTAACATATTTACTAGTTGGTCCTTTAAGAAAAAGTTTGCTGACCCCTGACTCCAGAGGCATTAGTGTGCAAATGAGAAAACAGCAGCCCAGGGACAGGAAACGGCCGTAGGACTCCAACAGGCTTTGTGACCTCAGCAAACTGAATCACACTCTGAGCCTTACTGTCTTTATTTGTAAAATTCCAAAACCTACCTCTCAAGTTCAGTTGAGAATAAAATGACTTATAGAGTGAAAGCATCTAGATAGGTCTGGTTCAATATATGGGATTCTGTTCTTTCTTTGCTCCTGAGGGTGCCCAGTGAGCCACTGATAGATCCCATACCACGGCCCACAGCTCTTGGTTCTCTCGCCAAGGTTGCTACTCCACACCAACTCCTCCATCCGTGTTTGCCTTCTGAGTGGCCTGAGCTTATCTGGGGCTTCCAAGATAGTAAAGGAGTTTGATACTATTCTCCCCATCATCCCAACATGGCAGGCCTCTCAGTGATAAAATGGGGCTTAGGATCCTATTATACAGTCAATTTGCTATAGGCATATGTAGACTAAAGTTAATTGACGATAAACCTGTTCAATACCTGTCGGTACAGCAGGCCATCTGCCACCATGTGCTCCATTAAGTCTATTCACTCCCGAGCCTTGCACCAAAGTGGTACATTTAGGATTACACAAGACCTCTTTGTTATGATGACATGCTTTTAAATGTCTCAGCTAATAAAACTTAATACAGACGAAGATCCCTTAGCTTCTCCTACCATAATTAAATTTATTTACTATCGCGTGTGTGGAGGAAGAATGACTTTTCTTTTATCTCTAATTCACATGCTCTGTCAATAATTAATTGCAACTGGGTTTTGAGCTTTCTCGGCAAGCACTTTTATTAGGCAAGAGGAATTTGCCTCATGGAGAAATTCACACAGAGCTGGACATTGTTAGAGGATAACGGCTGGGCAGTGTGGTGTTTTCGGATCCCAGCAATAGCCCTGGCCATAAATAATTGTGCTCATTTTGGAGTGACATATTCTCCAAAGTATTTTGAATGTCTTGATGTGTGCATGCCTCATTTGGCCCTTGCCAGATCAATTTGTCTAATTTGCAGGGGAGGGGCTAAGGATTTGCCTGAGTTAAGACTTGCGATTCCCATATCACTGTGATGGAGTTACTAAAACCGTTCTGAGACTTAATTTCTCTTCTAAAAAACGGGGTTAATAAGAGTCCATCTCTCACAGGCTTTTAACGAAGATTAAATGTGATATGGTAGGTAAATCACTTAGAATAGTGCCCAAGTAACGCCAACGTTTTGTAACTTCAGCCAGCTGCCCAAGAGCCAAGGTCATTCTTCCAGCAATTCTTAGAAAAGGGCCAAGAAAAAATATTAATACTTACATTTGACCAAATGGAAGAGGCTAAACAACATGGGAACTAAGGGACTGATCTAGAAAAAGTGTATTCTGATTCAAGCCAATATCGTCAATTGCACTTCCTGATCTGGAGGCTGGTGACCAACGATGGAGCTACCATTAGCTCAGCCCAAGTACAGGAAACATACTGATGTCCTATTTTTATTTCAATTGGACAGATATATTCCTTTATTTAATGATAAAACTCATATCATGTTATAAAAATATTAAATAAATGTCGATGCAAAAAAAACCACACCTGAAAATAGCTATTTTTACATGGCCTTTTTCAAATTTTAGCCCTTCAGATGTATTTTTTGTGGGTGCTTATGTCATATTTTTCTTTAGCACAGGAATAGCTGCTCAACTTTTCTCTTCATCCATTTTTTGCCTTTCACTTCTTAGACCTCAGTGCCTGTCTTTACACCGAGCCCCATTCAAATTCATCTCCTTCAGCTAATTGACAACCTGTCAGGATCTTGGTGGATCTTGAGTCTTGTATCTGAAGCGTCTGGGATGAAATGGTACCCAACCTATAAGCCGGTGGATATAGGAGAGTAACTGTGTGCCTAGTTCAGTGCTCAGTGCAGAAAAGAATTCGGAGGGAGGAGTGTTAGAAAAGGCTCTGCAGAAGGAGCCCATCCTGCTACAGATGGGTGTTAAAAGCATATCATTTAAGAGAGTTCCTACATTTGGGGTAAAAATGGTAAGTCTACCTCAACCATTGTGGCCTCAGTTACCAGGGTTATTTTGCCAGTAAAAAGATATCCAGTGTCTGCTCAAAATCTATGAAGTAGCAATTCTTCCTTTCTAAAACAGATTCTGAATCAGTCATATTCATTCACTCATTCATTCCATAAATGAATAAATCACTTAGCAGTAATGTAACAATGGACACAACAGACAGGGTCCCTTCCTCTACTAAGCTACCTGTGTAGCCTGCACAGATGACAAATGTTGAGCTCTTTACAGCATCACATAATGAACTGTTTTAATCAACAGAGCAGGTATCATTATTATTCCAGTTTTACAGAGAAGGAAATGGGCTCAGAACCTGAAGATATATTCCAAGGTCTCACTGGGTGTTTCTTTTGTTTCTAAGTGCAGTGGCTGAGCAAAAGTTAATTCAATACCAGCATTGACGCCTAACACCAGGTCCTGGCAAGTAGCAGGTGCTCAGTAAATACTGTTGGATGAACAGATGTGTGGATGGCAAGCCATTAACCTCCTGTCCTACGTCTAGACAGTGCTAAGGCTTCTGCTGCGGTGGGTTTGGATCCCTTATTTCCTTTCCCTTGTCCCCTCCCCAGGACTCTTTTCTGGGCCTGTGATCCAGCAACGATTTCTACACCATCCTGTTCTCCCTCTTGCTGTAAGAGGGGAGGAGGAATCTCTTCCGCTGGAAAAGACACCCCCTTCCCCAACCTGGGCTTTGGATCTCATCCTCCCTCCACCTTTTCAGGAACTTTCCACCTTCTCTTTCCTAGGTTTTAAGTAAGTTCGTCTCAGCTGCATCCGACATTTCAGCATGCTCATGTTCTCACACCTGATGTGCTCGAGGAACAGAAAGAAGACTGGTAATGCAGAGAGGAGTGAGCAAAGGTAAGAAGGTTAGACAATAAGGTCAGGGAGATGTGCGGGGAATAGACCATGAAGGGCCTTATAGGCCATGGGAAAGACACTGGAATTTTTTCTACATGTGATGAGAAGGTATTGATGAATACTGCATAGGAAAATATGGTATAATTTACACTTAATTTTCTTTTTTTTTCTGGTGGCTTTGCTGAGAACAGACAGCAGCGTGGCAGGAGTAGAAGGAAGGCAATCTGCTAAGAGCCCATTTCAGGAGAGTGGGATAGACATGGCCAGGGCCGGGAAGTAGGTGGAGAGTGCAACATGGTAAGAAGTGATCAGAATTGGGATGATTTTAAGAATAAGGCTGACCGTCCTTAACAATGAGTGAGATGTACGTGAAAGAGAAAGGGAGGGATCACAGGTGACTTTGAGACAGTCGGCCTGTGCCAGTGGCTAAATGGTAGCGTAGTTCACTGATGCCGAGAACGCTGGGAACAGAGTAGGTTTATGGGGGAAGATACCAGGTCTGATTTAGGACTTGTGATATGAGATACCTGTCACATGCCCAAGGAGAGGTGTTCAGTAATCACCTTGATCCAGGAAGCTGAAATCCAGGGGAAACTCAGGTTGGACATTTATGACACGTGTTCATGTTCCACCTGCCAGGGAGCAGGGAGAGGAGTGACTGCCACTCTTTACTGCCACTAGCATAAGATAGGGCCTGCCCTTTGCCTATTTGGGGAGTTCTCTCGAATAGGAAAGGAGTTCAGATGCTAGATGTGCAAAAAAAAAAATTAATTCCAGTAAAAAGATTTTCACTAATTTCTTTTAACTTCCAGAGTCCTTGATAACTACCGACATTACAGAGCTTAGAATAATGTCATAATATGGTTTGTTTCCACACCCTTCACGGCTAGTCTCAATTCCTTGAGGCCGCAGGTGATGTTTTATTCACCTTTGTAACCCCAGTGCCTAACGTGGTATCTGCCACATCATAGCTGCCCCATAACTATTTTTGGTTATTAGATGAATAAATGAGTGACATATAAATGAATACATGGTCCCTAGAAGTCAGGAGAATTGGGGCAGTTTTGGAGGACGTGGCTCCTCCAAGTAGGTTTTCCATGCATAGGGTGCAGTGTTTCTGAGCTTCCTGCCGTCCCAGTCTGAAAGACCACGCACTTCAATGCGGACCATATGGTGAGAAAACACTGCATCTGGGCTTGGAACAGCTCGTTAACAGTATCTCGGGTGCTCAGAGCAGCCGTGACATCAGCGTCAACATACAGTCCTGAAGCGAGAATCACTCTGCAAGATCACACATCTGCTCTCACAGTCCCAAATGTTTATGAGACACTCTCCAGCTCACCCGTCCTGCCCCCACCCCACTGGCTGGGCCTGAGGCTTTGCTAAACACGGCCCTATAGGAATGCAGGTCAGCCGCCTAGAATGAGCACCACCACTGACGACGGAGTGCTCACTCCCTGCTGTGTCCTGGTTGAGAGTTCAAGTTCTGAGGCTGGAGGATTTCTCTAAGCACTTTCAGACACTGAACTCTCCAGCCTCGTAGTTAAGAGCACGCACTCCAGCTAGACCTGCTGAGTCTACATGTATCTACTATTAATAGCTGTGTGATCCTCGGCAAATTACTTAACCTAAGTCATCTGGGTCTGTATCATCCTCTGCAAAGCAGGCATCGCACTAATAATAGCTTCCCATAGGGAGTTTGTGAGTATGAAGTGAGCTACTATCTAGAAGAGTGCCTCATAGATAGTAGCTTCTCGATATGTTAAAAATTTTTTTAAAAAAACTCTTTTAAGAAGGTACAATTATAATTTCCCTCATTTTAGAGATCAGGAAACAGAGACCCAGTGAGATTGATTAGTTTGCCAAAAGCCACAAGAGATGGAGTCGGAATTCAATCCCAGGTCTGTCTGACACCACAGCCCAGGCTCTTGGTGACAGTGTGACAATGCTTAGTTAACCTACAAAATCTCAGTAAGGTTACATGACTGGTCCAAGGTCACTCTGCTAGTAGGTGGCGAAGTTGCATCTTAAAATGAGACTCATTATGTGTGCTGCCAAGGTGAGCTACCCAGGACTAACCACTGGGAGTTCCAGAAACCTAGTCCAGAATCCACAGAAATTCTTGCCAGATCAAGCTACATCATTCAATTTGTGCTGTCTCTCTCTGGGGCCTCCTTAGTTGAAGCAAATGGGTACCGTCATGAATGGCGAGGGAGAAAGCAATAACCCTTATGAGGTATAAAGTGCCCATTCTCTCTGAAAGGGTCAGCAGCAGAGCTTGCCTTTGACTTGCCGGAATTGGAGGTATGTGGACACCTTACATTTTCCCAAATACATTATCCAGTGGAGCAAATGGTGCATAAATTAGCAATATTTTCTGAGCCCTCCTGATGAACCCAAGAGAATGGTGGTTAGAGCAAGGGCATGAGGGTAGGGCCAGCTCCTCTGCACTGAGGAAAGAACTCACTTAGAAATTCAGTGGAGCGCCTGCTACTTGCCATGCACTGAGAGAGGGGATTTCACGTGTTAGCCTGGTTAAACCTCACAAGTATCACTGGGCCCTTTACAGAGATGCGGAAACTGAGAGTCAGAGAGACAATGAACCTTGTCCGAGGATGCACAGCCCTCCTCTCCCCGCCCAGTTATGTTGGAAAGTTCATCGTGGTTTTCAAACTCATATGCATGAATCCTGAAATTCCTGAAGGCGAAAAGTCAAACCATCTGGAGACCACATTTTTATCAAACAGACCCAAGAAAAGCAGTCATGCATATGGCCCTGGGGCTTAATTGAAGCTGAGAAAGAAGGAATCCTGAGTGATAGGTCTGACTTCACAATTAACTTGCTGAATGAATTTAGGACAGGGACCTTCCCTCCTAGGACCTCAAACTCCTGAACAACGAACAGGCTATGCTAATATTCATTTCCTCATTAATCCCATTGAGCATTGGTGCTTATTATGGACCAGATGTTAGGTATATATTGCTGACAAAGCAAGCATCATGCCTGCCCTTCAGTAGACTGCAGGTTCTTTGGAAAAAAAGCCTGAATATTCCATTTAGTAACGTAGTCTGTGGTTCAGATGAGGTATCTCTGCTGCAGACAGAGGTCTCTTTTCAAACAGAATCGTGCCTGCCCAGTCTCAACTGCATTGCCACACATGCCTGTGAGAAAGAGAAGGAGACAGAAAAGTGTGAGACAGGATAGGAAAGGAAGAAGAAGAGGAGAAACAAAGGATGAAGGAGATTAGAAGGGAGGAGGAGAAATAAAGACAAGAGGAAGACAGAGGAGGAGGAGAAGGGGAGAGAAAAACTGGGCTTTGAAGACACACAAACAGTTTAAATAACTGGAAGAGAATGAGGAAAACACCCCAGGTTTAAATGACACATGACCACATCGTGGCAGAAAATAGCAAACCCAGGTCTAGGGCATTTTTGTTGTTTTAAAGTTGGTTCTAGGCACATACAGAGATTTTAGGAATAGATGGTTAATGACAGTCTCAGTCTTTGACTGAGAAGGTAGTGACAACATCCCTATTGAAGTAGGCTGAGAAGGCAGATTCTTGTGATTCCCCATGATATCAATGAATAAAGTGAGGCTCAGAGAAGTTAAGTGCCTCATCTAAGATCACACAGCACATATGTGGCTGAGTTGGGATGTGAGCCCCAGCGGAGCCTGTGCTCCTCACCACTATTCAATATGACAAAGGAGAAGAAGGTAGGACGTGAAGCTGGGGGGAGCAGGAAGACACAGGACAGTGACCTTGGGTGGAGAAACGGGGGTCCAACAGACATTCTTACTCTGGGGGAGAATTCCTGGGAACAACAGATGCAGAAGCTGATAAGGTCTTGAGGTCGAGCAGTTGGGATGTGGTTAGGATCAGGGAAGGCAGAATTCAGGAATTTCCTGCCTGATGGCCTAGATATTCCCAATGGCAGAAGAGGAGAGTCATTTGCTAAACTTTGGGGCCTTAGGAGTAGGGGCAAAGGACTCAAAGGGAACAGGATGTGGCTGGACGGTGTATTAAAAAATGATGGATTATGGTGACCTATTGAGAAATTGCCCTGTTTGATTTTGCCTCTCGAGACTCATCTGGAAGAAAAGGTAGGAGATTCATCACCACGCCCCCCACCACCCCACATCCCCATCACCAAGGAGGGTGGCCAGTCCTTTATTCCCAAGGTCTGGCTAATTTTTCTGCAGGGCAGGTGAGCAGTTTATTTTATGGACTGCAAAAAGATTTTAGAGAACCTTAGACACACCCACTTAGAAGGTGCTGTGTTTCAAAGATCTAGGTCTAACCCTGAGTTTCTTAATCAGCACTGTCAACATTTTGGGATGGGTAATTCTGCAGGGCCCAGAGGTCTTCCTGCAGATATTGGGGATGAAGGGTTGACTGCCTCTCCAGGCACAATGGGAAAGAGAACCGAGTTCTCTTCGTGTTTTTCCTGATGATTCTGCCAAGGCAAAAACAACACAGATGAACTTCCGAAGATACGGTTATAAACGAATGTGGCGAGTGTGCCGGGTATCAGCAGAGCCAGCAACCAGAAAGGGGAAGAGAGAATTATGAGAATATACTCCAGCCTGAGAATGCAACCGGCTCCATAAGCAAGAAAACATTTTTTGTCATTTTTTTTTTTCCTTGTTGTTCCTAGGACAGTAAGATTTACTGACCAGAATTTTGCAACTTTCTGTTGTACTGATACATTCTCTTTTGAGTTTTTTCCCCAGAAATGGTAGAACCTCCTTGCGGCCACGAAATAACTACAAAGCCTCACACCACCTGTTTGTCTGCAGATGACAAGATAAGCGACACTCCACCACAAACCATGCCCAACGACCCACGGAGCCTGCACATGAGGCTGAAAGAATGACCAATATTAACCCCTAGCTCATTATAATACTAAAATCCCTACCCTGGGAGGGACTTATCCGCCATTTTTTGATCATGGGACATATGTACTAGCATGATTTCTCACTGCACTTGCTTGCCCTGCACTCCACCCAGAATATGTAATGATGCTCACTCCCCTCATGCATTATTCATTTCACCTCCAGAAAAATCCCCTGACACTGTTGGTCAGGGAGGGGGCTTTGAGACAGTCCATACCTCCCCCTCCCAGTAGATGTGGCCACTGTAATAAATCCTTTCTCCCTTGACAATCCTCATGGTCTCTGTAATTGGCTTTCTGTGTAGCGATCAACATTGAACCCCCCTTGTGGGTTCATTAGCAAGAAGAGGACTATTTGGGAAAATGATGCTTGTTACTCTCTTCTGAGAACACACAAGTGTCATGAACCACTTTCTCAGAGGATCAGAAGTTAAGGACACTACCGATCCCATGAGGCAACTTCTTACTTTGTGTCCAGAAGCACAATAAAACACAAATAAAAGTGGGAAACGAGAAAGACCCTTCCCAGGCCATTTCCACCTCTGTAGCAGGTGGGCTCCTAACTCTTCAAATGGAGTTCTTACTCTTCCAAATGAGGACAAGAGGACATTATAGTTTTTTAACAACTTTACTGGTGTTTTTACTCCCTCCATAGTCAGGAGCTGGTCACACATAACACGATGCCCCCACATCCATCTTCTTGGATCAGGCCCTGTAGAGAAGCTGGCCTGGTGGATACAGGCATGTGGCACTTTCTCTGGTGCTCAGAAGAGCGTGTAGGTGTCATGAGCATGTCCCACTATCCCTGGAGAGTGCAGTGTATCACGGCGGACTGAAAGCCTTACTCCCATGCTCTTAATGGATTTCTGTGTTGATCTCTTGTACATACTACCTATGTTTCCCTTCATGGCATCTGAGTTTTGGAATCCGTTACCTATCCAAGTAATTATAAATTTATTTATTTTTATTTTTTATGTCAGAACTACGTGCAAGTGCTTATTAGTATTTCTTAACAGGAGAAAACCAAGGTCACTATACTGAAACAAATTTTAGCCAGGGCGGTGGGGAGGTGAGGGGAGAGACAGAGAAAGAGAGAGAGAGAGAGAGAGAGAGAGAGAGAGAGAGAGAGAGAGAGAGAGAGACTATTCATTCGTTCCTTAGTGCGGCAACTACAGTGTGCCAGACACTCACTGTGCCAGTATTAGGAGATAAATAAAGAGTAAGATCTTGCCCTTAAGAAGTTTTCATTTTCTGAAATAGTAAAAGCAATTTGAGAGGTCTATCCTTATCTCTCAGGACTCACAGTGGTTCACGAGTTTCAGTGGGAATCACTGGCTGAGGCCAGCTCGATTCCAGAGTCCCTCATCACCTCTCTCAGAAGCCGGCCAAGTGCATCCTCGTCTTGACAGAGGCCTGCAGCTGAGGGTTGAGTCTCAGGGCTCCACCTCCAATCCACACTTGCTTTGAGCAACTCATTCCATGTCTATGATCCTCAGTTCTGTCTTCTGTCGAATAGGGATGATAACATCTCGTATTCATTCACAAGAAACAATACATTGGTAACGACCCCTCTTGTTATCACTGCTAGTATAACGGAGCACATGGTAAGTGCAAACAAATCTATCTGTTGAGTGAGTGATGGAGAATAGCCCTGCTCGGATTCTTAATCTAAGTTACCGTCACTGTTGCCTCATATATGCATCCCATGTAAATGACTCTAATGCACAGAAACGCACCTCTCCAGTGGGCACTGATACAGCCCAGTCTCAGAGCCTCAAACAGCTTCATTTTCACCCATATCCTAGTGAATCTCTAGAAATCTCTTTCCCCCTGCCACTGCAACGTGCCCAAGCATTTGGGAAGCCCCCTTGCCAGGCAGAGCGTGGCTACTCCATCAGGCCCATGACGCATGCTGCACGAATTTGTTTCTTTCTGTCATCTCTGACTTTTCTCAATGTGACCACTCGTCTTTCACATCAATAGACCACCATACGACAGCGCTTAACTTTTTCATATCATTTGATTTAGAAAGCACATATGGACAGAAAGCAACTTTGAATTCAATAATTCTTTAAGATGTATTTGTGATTGAATCATCACTGAATCTACACATTTGAAAGACTGCCGCGTGTGAGATTTTTATTGACTTAGTTTATACTCAATGTTTGGTGTCTATAGGGATGTGGTGATCCTTTGCAGTAACTCTCAAGCCCATAGGTTGGGAAGCTTGGGTCTCAAATCTAAACCACTGCCCCCCTGCAACTTCAGTGTCCCCATCCTGGCAACTCTCCCTCCGCCCCTTTCTCTTGTGTGATTGAACTGTCTCGCTCCAGATGTTCTAAGACAAACGTTTGCTGACTTTGAATTAACAAGACTATGGAACACACTTCACCTGTCCCTGACTGGGGATCCCACCTGGAGTGTACTTCTCTGATCCTCTATTCCTACACATCCAACCCTCTGCAGAACCTCACACACCAACTTCTATTAGCTATTTTATTGTGTGTTCTTTCCCCAGGTTCAGCATTTCAAAGGGCAGGTGCAACAATTAAATGATGATTGTGGAGGTGTCAGCATGTCTGCACAGGTACCTTGTGCTCACAGTTGAACAGACAGTGACATCAGAGGGCTCCTCTTGGTCTCTCCACCTCGTGCTCCACTCCCAGCTGTGTGTCAGCCCATCTCTGCCTCGGGGACACTGTCAGCCTTCCCTCCTTCTCACCTGCACCCTGCAGCTGACCCGAGCCCTGTTTGCTCTGGCTGAGTTTGCCTCCGTCACCCTAATGCATGTCTACACCCTACACCCTCAAACTTTGTGGACCATCACAACTCTGAGCCTCTGAACGATGGAGACACTGCTCTTTATGAAGGTAACTGCCAACCTGCCAGGTTTTCATTCAAATCTTGCCTTTTCCTGGACTACTTGTTGCTTTGTTCCACCTGCTTTTCAAAACACTCCCATATCCTCTTGATGGAGGCCCACCAGGTGCTTTTCCAGAACATCACTTGTTGCCCATTTGTAGCACACCTGAGCCTCCTGAGCACTGTTGTCTGCCTACCAGGTAACTATCCCTCAAGCTGTCACAGATGACTGCAGTCGCTCTCAGTCCTTGTGACCCTGGCTCTGCTGTCCTCCCTCTAAGTGACTTAGGAAGACCTACTTAACCACCTCGAACCTCAGTTTCCTCATTGCATAAAATGGAGATCACAAGCAAGACCAATCTCAGAGCATGTTTTATCAGGGTCAACAGGGCTAGTGCTTAGCACACGCTCAGCAGAATGCCTGAAAGAAATTAACCACTCAGTCCAAGTATTACTCATTGTTGCTATTACACAGGAAACCCATTTCTTCATTGTGCGTTCCCAGAAAATGTCATCTTCTGACCCGTGGGGATGGTGAGGTCATTTAATTTTTACCTCATGTGCATCCTTAAAATGAACTTTGTTTTTTGTAAATAATTTGTGCATTTTTTTTCCTTGCGATCCAAGCAACCTGGTCAGCAAGACAGATACTGGTCGGTCAAAGCACTTGATGTTTTGTTGGTGCAAGTGTTCCTGGGATTCATCATGCCTGGCTAAGGAGACTTGTAAAATAGGTCGGTCAAGATGGAGGCATCCATCCATACGCATGACAGGTGTGAATGTTTTGGTGCAAAACAAGTGTGCGTTGCCACACTGTCATGCGCCAGCTCTAGAGTCTGGTTGAAATTGAGACATAATATTAAAGGGAAAATGTACTCTCTGTTGAATAAATTCAGCCCCGAAGCTTCCTCTCCCTACCTTTGGCTAGGATAGCAGGACAACCTCTTGTGCACAGCACCCAGGCAAGAGCCTTCTATGTTGTCCTTGAACTGTTCCTTCAGAGAGTTGCATCCCCAAATCAAAAGCTCTAGCTTCAAATGATGTAAAATATAATCACAAATTAATTGGTGCATCCTACTGTGCCTGTATTTAGCCCTGGCTTTCACAGCTTGGGGTGCATGAAATACTAAACAGATTTTCAAACCAATCAGTCCGATCATATAACAGATGGGGAAATGACAGATAGAAAAGGAAATAAGAGCACACCTAGTTAGGTATTCACAAACATACATACATACTGTGCTAAGAAGATTCTTATATTATCAGATATTCATGCACAGCAATCCCCTAGAGTCCCTATCACTCTCTGTATCTGTCTGTCTCTAACACACACACACACACACACACACACGTGCACGTGCGCGCGCACACACACACACACACACACACACACACACTCTTCCCTCTTCTCTTCCCATAATTGGCTCCTTCTCTTATTCAGGTCTTGAGGCAAACATCACCTGCTCAGAGAGTAGCCCGCCCCCAGCACCCCATCTAAAATCACTCTCCTTCACATCAGCCCATTCCGTTCATGTCACAGGACTTACTGTTATCTGAAATTATCCTGTTTATATGCTCATTTGCTTGCATAGAGTCTGTTTGTCTGCCTGTAGTCCCAGCACCTCACACAGTGCCTGGCATCAAGTGGGTCTCAATAAATATTTGTTGAATCATAAAAGAAATAAGAAAAGAAGGAAAGAAAGGGAGACAGAAGACAGGCAAAACAAAAAAAGAAGGGAGAAAGAAAAATGTGCCCGAATAGAGATGGAGAAGTATACCTAATAGGTTTCCTAACGCACCTCATTACAGCATTCCCACTCGTCTCCCAGCAGCCCAGGTCTCACCCACCCCCAGTCTTCCCAGCCTCAGGAAAGGGCACCACCGTCCACTCAATTGCTCCACCTAGGAGCCAGCACTGATTCTGCCTTTCCTTGCTCACCCCTTGGCGCGTCCAGTAAGACTGTCTGTGCCCCTATTTCTAAAACACATTCTAAATCTAACTCCTTCTTTCTATTAGTCCATCATTCCTCTGCCACAAGGCTAGTCCACACACTGTCATCTGTGGCCTCTACTTCTCCAGCAGTCTGTTTCTTCCTGTCCTGTTCCCCTACGTGCTGTTTTCCACGCCAGGCAAGAGTGAGGTTTGAAAAGCCGATACTCGCTGGGGAGGCAGGATAAGCGGTTAAGTGCATGGATTCTGGTGCCAATGGCCTGGGTTCAGATACTAATTCTGCTATTTGCAAGCTGTGTGAGGCATATTACTTATTGAACCTCTCTATGCCTCCGTTTTTCCATCTAAAAAATGAATGTTTTAATGATAATAATAACTTTTCATTGGTACCACTGTTGTGAGAATTGAATGAACCAATATGCATACAGTCTATATAGTAAATCTTCCTAAGGACTCTTATACACTGTTGGTAGGAGTGTAAACTAGTGCAACCACTGTGGAAAATAGTATGGAGATTTCCGAAAAAGCTAAAATAGAATTACCATTTGATTCAGCAACCCCACTACTGGGTATCTAGACAAAGGAAAAGAAATCAGTATATCAAAAAGATACCTGTACTTGCATGTTGATCACAGCACTATTCACAAAAGCAAATGTATGGAATCAACCTAAGTGCCCATCAATGGACGAATGAAGAAAGAAAATGTGGTATATATATACAGTAAAATACTATTCAGCCATAAAAAAGGAATGAAATAATGTCATTCACGGCAACATGGATGGAACTGGAGGTCATTATCTTTGGTGAAATAAGCCAGGCACAGAAAGACAAATGTTTCATGTTCTCACTTAAACGTGGGAGCTAAAAAATTTGAACACATTGCGGTAGAGAGTAGAAAAATAGATAAAAGACTGGGAAAAGTAAGAAAGGGGGTCGGGGAAGATGAAGAGAAGTGAGTTAAAGGGTAAAAACATAACAGTAAGATACAAGGAATAAATTAAAGGTTTGATGGAAGAGTAAGATGACTATATTTAACAAAATGTATTGTACTCAGTGATTTTAGTTAATTCATATTTGAATAGCTGCAAAAGGCTGGTGACTTACGTAATGGACAGCTGAATTAACTAAAATGGAATAAAATTAAAGATTCAATTTCTTAGTTTCACTAGCCACATTTCAAGTGCTCAACAGCCGCAGATGGCTAATGGCTGCTGCCCTGGCAGTGCAGATACAGGATGTTTCCACCATCATAGAAAGTTCTATGAGACGATGATGATCTAGATTAGCAACTATGTTTTTGGTGACATCTACATACTACTTTGTCTCTGGGGCAGACTTTCCCTGATCATTCTACCAAAAATAGCACATTCCCCAAGTCATTCTCTCTCCCATTGTTCTATTTTATCTTCTTCGTCACACTTTGGGGCACTGGTCAGGCTCTGGCGTTAATCTAATTGACTTATTTGTCCACATGGTTGCTGGTACCTCCCCACCTGGAATTAAGCTCCTAGATGGCAGAAGATTGCTTTGTTCACTGCTATATCTCTATTACCTACAATAGAGCCTGGTACATAATAGGGGCTTAATAAGTGACCAAATAGATGAATGACCTCTCTGGATATGTACCTTCACGTTTTCATACACACTCACACTCACATCATACACCCCAAGAGGCCACACGCAGACCAGGAGGCAAGGCAGGGCTGAGCTGCTGGTAGGGAGGCCTCCATCTCTTGGCTACCAGGTGTTGAGAAGGCAGGCGAGGCTGAAGCTGACCACTGAAGATGCTGATACATATTCTTGGCCCTGGCAAGAGCAGCAGACACAGCATAACTAGATATGCAGAGGTTTCAACCATGAAATGTAGCTGTAATATGGAATCACCAGTCCCCAGCATCCGAGAAGACAAAGCAGAGGAAGAGCTGGGGCTGGGATTTTAACTCAAGGTCAGTTCTAGAGTTAACGATAGAGGTCAAGTTATAGGTCAGGGATAAACTCAGGACTGAGAACAAGAACGTCAGTTCAGTGCAGGGCCCAGCTTGTTATCCCCTCAAACTCAACCACCTCATTACAGACTCTATTTTCCTGGAAGAAAACAAAACAAAACAAAAAACAAACAACAAGTTGAAACTTGCTGGTTTGTTTGTGGTTGTAGGGCTTACTGCCTGTATCTCCAACAATTCTTGCATGTGCAATTCTACTGCAAAGGGATCAATGCCCTGAAGTCATCACTACTCTGGAAGCACATTAGAATTCCTTAGTCCCCACAGGGAGGATTCTAATTCAATTGTTCTGTGATGGTCCCTGGTTGTTGGTATTTTTAAAAAGCTCTCCAGGGGATTTTAATGTGCAGCCAGGATTTAGAAACACATCACTAAGCCAAATTCCTTGAAAGACAAAGAAAATATCCTGCTAAGGTTGAGTATCTCTTATCCAAAATGCTTGGGAACAGAAGTGTTTCAGATTCTAATTTTTTTTTCAGATTTTGCAATATTTGCATTATATGGGCTGAGCATTCTAAATCCAAAAATCTGACACCCAAAATGTTCTAATGAGCATTTCTTTTGAGTGTTATGTCGATGCTCAAAAAGTTTCAGATTTTGCAGCATTTCAGATTTTGAAATTTTGGATTTGGGACGTTCAATCTGTATTCCATGAATAAACATATCTATAGATGGGTGGACAAATAAATAAACAAATGAAGGAATGGTTAGCATATTCTGAGAACACTGAATATTTCTCAATCTCTGACCACACTCTATCATTTCTGGACATCCACCTATAATTTGTGCTCAATATTGTAGATTCAATATTTTTCTTTAATCTATTTCTTTTTTACTTGGTTAAAAAAACCTATTACAAAAGCAATTGTATATTACTACATTGAATGGAAAAATGATTATAATTGCCATGGCAGACAGACTGTAGGACAGATACCAGTTATCCCCACTTCCTGATACGTATGTCCTGTATAACTTCTTCCTCTTGAGTGTGGGCGTGAACCAGGACTTGCTTCTGACCAATAGAACTTAGCAATGGGAATGAGATGAGCTTCCATGACTCATTACATAAAATTGCAATTTCCATCTTGCTGGCAGGCCCTCTAATGGCTCTCTTTTTTCCTGGCTCTGATGAACTAAGTCATACTATAAAGAGGTCTATTTGTCAGGGAACTTAAGGATAGACCTCTGTCCAACAGCCAGCAAGAAGCTGAGGTCCTCAGTCAATAACCCACAGAAAACTGAATCCTGTCAACATACACATCTGGAAACAGATTCTTCACCAGTCAAGCTTCAGATGAGACCTGTGCCCCAGCCAACACCTTGACTGAATCCTTGTAAGAGACACTGAAGCAAAGGAAGTGCAGAAATTATGAGATTGTAAATGTGTTTTAAGCCCTAAATTTCTTAGGCAGCTATAGAGCACCCTCACAATTGCCACACGTAGGAGGTAACCATAAAAGAGAGGAATGGTAATATTGTTGCCTGCCCTGCACTCTGAGACTGATAACCTCCTTTTGGGTGAGGGAAATTAGCAATGTTAGTCCTTAAAGACCTACCAGCACCAAACTGAGATAGATGATCTCCTTTGACTTAAAAAAAATCTTTTCAAAAGGATTGTAAAGAAATTATTTCCTTTCCCCTCTCTCTGCCTCACTGCATGGTTCTAGTCTTTAATTCCTGCAGGCAATCACACCCACCCGCTGGCTTCCAGACACGAGTTGAGAGCTACATCTCATTCCGGCTGGGAAGATGTCAGCATTCTGAGCACCCTCAGTAGATGGAACTGGGAGATAATAGATGGCCTCCACCTGAGTAGCTACAGGGAGGTCTGCATCTGGGAGATGCCGTCTTGGTCTGGTTTCCACCATTTTGGCTCCCTCTACCGGACTGGGACTTTTCTGCCTGTTCCTCTGTTCAACATTCCAGCTCTCCACTATAGTGGAAGCATACACCAACCCTATCCCCTTCATTGAGGCTCTACATATTTTGTCAGACTTCTCAGGTCCCAGAGACCTGAGATGTGTCAGGACCCAGAGTCCTAGGCATGTTCTAGCACCCAAGGGAGGGAACTTCAGGAAGATGCAGACCCAGGGGGTGGGATCTGTGCGGCCAGCTAGTGGGGGCGGGGCACATAAAAAGCCACAGCCTTTTTTGCACATCTGATCATATTGTCTACAGACTTTTTCCTCTCACATCTATCTATAATAATCATACAATCATTATATAGCACCATGTTAAGAAAGCTCCACTTTTTAAGGTAACTATCCCCTTGCTGTTCTCTTTCTAATCCACTCTCTCCAAAATAGCTCCTGCCTGGGGAACCCTCTCATAGTAGCCCTGGCAAGGTAGGGTTCTGCTTTGCCTGAAAGATCACAGGGAAGCAGGGCACGGCCCCCAGCTGATCTTGGATCTCATCTTCTGCCTGTACTTACTTTGTCAGGTGTACAGGATTTTTTGTCCCGTTCCAGAGTGCAACACATGGTTGATATGCTGCCTCAAGGGACAGGCTTCCCTCTCCCCCCTTATCAGCCTATGTGACTATCTCCTCAATATGCCTCAAACCTGTGCACCTTGCGTTAGGATAGATACACCACTCTGACTCCAGGTGAGTAAAATGTTTCCCTCTCTAGCTCCAAATGGCACAGAATAAAAAATATCATTGGTTCTTCTCTAGATAGATGTTTCCTACTCTTCCAGAGACCTCCATCAGCCATCAGAAAAGCTGTCCCTGACTTTGCTTTATCTTTAGTGTCATAGCTGAACACTCTTCCACAGGGCCCTGGGTTTGAGTGCATCTTCTTTGGAAATCAATCCCCCATCTCTGAATACTGCTCAGGGGAGAAACTCACTAGCTCATTTTGATATCTGTCTGGAACTTCTTTCTATATGTGTGTGTGTGTGTGTGTGTGTGTGTGTGTGTGTATACACATATGTATGTATATATAGATATATGCACGTATATGCATGTATATGTAGATATACATACATATATGTGTGTATATACATATACGTATGTATATATACACACACATATATATGCATGTATATATAGATATATACATTTATGTGTGTATACATACATATATGTGTGTATATATAGATATATATATGCATGTATATATAGATATATACATTTATGTGTGTATGTATACATATATAACCATAGAAATTATATAGAAAACATAATATTGTTTCGGGTGAGTGCCTGTGTATGTGTGGGAGTGAGTTGACACAAATAATATCATCCTCTATGTTGCATTCTAAAATTTGGGTTTTTAGGCAATAACTGTTCTTGAGATTTTTCCATATTAGCACACATCTCATTTTTTAAATAAATGTTTCATTATGGTGCATGAAAACCATTGCTTATTTAGCCATCCTCCTATAGAGAGTCCTTTAATTTCTACCAGTTTTCCATTATGACAAATAAGACTAAAGTGAGCAGCCTGGCACATGCCCCTTTATGCACTTTTTTGAGTATTTGCCTAATACAGCCACCAAGATGAACTGCTGTGTCATGGGGGCTTGCATAGGAAAGGTTTCTTTTTTTTTTTTTAAATTAAGT
>RJWJ010018839.1:0-31068 GCA_004363605.1 Indri indri
GCTTCTATATTTGAGAGATTAACAGGACTTAATAGCTGTCATAAGAATTATGATAGTGTCTGTGGGGCTATAATCCAATTTTAGGTGAAAGTCTTAAATGGCTAAAAGGAATGTTCACATGAATTGTGCTGCATTTTCATTTCGTTTTTAGCCTTGTCACAGGTACAGGGAGATATTTAATACTGTTTTCTGCTTCCTCTGCACTCCCAATCCTAATGCTCATTTTCCAGAATTGCTAGCTGTTGTCATTGACATGCTTCTGTCTGATTCCTACATCCTATAAAGATAGGACACCAGTAAGATCTATTCAGTTGTCCTTTGGGTTGGCTTATCCTGTGAAAGAATTTTTCAAACTTGATCAAAAATCTCAGGTTAAGTTGGCGCAAAATCCAGAATTGCTAATTATATGTTTAACCCAATATGGTCATTATAAGTAAAAAATAATATGCTAACATTTCACGTAGTACTTAGTATGCACCAGGCACATGGTACTGTGCGTCTCTCTCCCTGTGTCTTCCTCCCCCTCTCTCCCCGCCCCTTTCTGTGTGTGTATTTATACTCATTTAAATGGAGGCACACATGGGTTCATGACCAAAGAGGTTGCATTAGCTGGGATGCCAACCAAGGCAAGCTGGCTCCAGAGTCCACACACTTCACCACTTTGCCATACTCCCTCCCATGGGTCACATCTCAACTGAGGGAGTCACTTGAGGACAAAATGAAACTGAAGTCAATGATAGCCAAAGGGGAGTTTACAAATTACAACGGCTGCCTCTATTCTTTCTTAAAACTGCTATGTCTTGCATTATGAATCGAGTCATTCATTTTGAACTTTGGATGTAATGAATTTTTTTCTCCTGTAACAGAAACGACATATGGCAGATAAAATAGTTAACAAAAAGAACATAATAGGTAAGTGTGATAGTAAATTTTGTGTGTCAACTTGGGTGGGCTTCAGGGTGCTCAGATATTTGGTCAAATTATTCTGGGTGTTTCTGTGAGAGTGTTTCTGCATGAGATTAACATTTAAATGCATAGACTGAAGAAAATTGCCCTCCACAATTTGGGTGGGTTTCATCCAACCAGTCGAAGGTCGGAATAGACCAAAAGGGCTGACTATGCCCTGAGTAAGGAGAATTCTTCCTGCCCGCTGGCCTTCAAACTGGGACATTGGCTTTTACCTGCTTTTGGACTGGATCTGAAGCATCTGTTCTTCCTGGGTCTCAAGCCTGTGTGGCCTTTGGCTTGGAGCTACACCATTGTCTCTCCCGGTCTCTAGCTTGCGACTGTCTGCATGTCTTGGGACTGTGGTCTGTAATCACATAAGCCAACTCCTTATTCCTCATAATCTCTGTCTGTATATATATCCAGCAGTGAAGAGAGCACTGACAGTCCACGAGTGATCCGGCAACAGAGATACGCAAAATATCACCATTAGATAATCCTAATCGACCACTTATAAGAAGTGAGGATCTGGGTGCCTGTGTGTATGACACTTCTAACCATTTTTGTCAAACTAATGAGTTTAAAGAGGTTGACTGTTTGCTCCTACTGTCACCACACAAAGTAGAGAAATAAAAGGAAGAAGTCAGGGATTTGAATTCACAGCTAAAGCACCATGAAAGCTTTTATGTGTGTCTTGAAGGAGACCCTTGTCTCCTGCAGCCACGGAGCTGAGCTTGCTCACAACCAAACCCAGAATCTCATCCTGCAACTGGCTGAATTACAACACAAATTGGACTTCCAGCTACAGGGTGTCTGCTGTTAAAGTAAGAACACTGACTGGGGAGGACTGGGATCCCCAAGGCTGGGATGGGGGTATGCGGAAAGACCTTGATGAAGTTGGTGACACTGAGTTGTCCTAAATTGCGACGGGTCTTCTTTGCCAGTGCAAGCAGTGTCTCCACCCACAGCGGTATCAGCCTTTCCACCTCAGTCCGAAAAGATTAACCTTTCCTGGGTCTCAAGCCTACCAACCTTCAGACTGGAACTATCCCATTGACCCTCCTGGGTCTCCAGCTTGCTGACTCACTCTGCAGATTTCGGGACCTTCAAGCCTTCATAATTGCATGAGGTAATTCCTTATAATAAATCTCCTTCTTTTTCTACAAACACATCCTATTGGTTCTGTTTCTCTGGAGAACCCCAACTAATATAGCTGAGATATAAGATTGAGCTTTTATTCCCCTCCACTATGAGAAAATATCCAATTCACCAGGTAGATACATGTAATATGTTTTATTGTAATGACAAATATTTTGTGAAATATTTAAAGAAATATAGAAATAAAAAACAAAACTCAGAAAGAAAAACAGTTTTCAAATATTGGAACCAGCAATTATGTTAATCATAATAAAAGAAAAGAAAAAATACGGGAGGGATGGAATAGTCAGTGTATGAGCAATTTTGTCCATAAAAAGATCTGGGTGTTACATATTCTCTTCCAGTCCTAGTTTTGATATGTGCTATGTTGGTAACTGATTAGAAATATATTATCTTACTTTTCAGGCTATTAACCTGATAAACAAGATAATATATTAATATAGCCTCTATTTGTCTATCATTATGTTATGTTACATTGTGTTATATATATTGCTCCATTTTAGTAAATGCATATGAACACAATTTACATATTCCTGCAGTGTATACAAAAATTAAATTAAAAAAGATAACACTTCATAGAGAAATCTATTTAGTTTTTGCAATCTATTTAGTAAAGGGTATCTTTTACTATTTTGAACTTCTATCTGATGCAATAATTATAATTAATACATAGCTGTTTCTTTTTCAGTGTTAAGACAGAATTCATGGCGCATGATTACATGGAAAGAGGTAAGAATGTATTTGAACTGTTAACTCAGTAATAAGCACCTACCTTGTATTCAGAGTTACAGATTTTTATCTGTGAAATACACCTTCAAGAACTGTAGTATTGTCTCCATTTTGCAGATAAGGGAGTGGAGGATCAAAGAGAAGTATCTTGCTCAAGGTCACACAGCTAGTAAGGGTGAACATGGGATTTGAACTCCAGTCAGTCTGGTTGGAAGTCTACCCGTTCTCCAGTGTACCTTGGCGTTCTCTCTCTGTCATTGTGTAGAATATTTAAAGATAGTGCTTCATAAATGGTTGCCCAGGGTTCAAGTTCATCTCTATACAGTG
The DNA here is from genome assembly GCA_004363605.1 of Indri indri. Taxonomy (NCBI): domain Eukaryota; kingdom Metazoa; phylum Chordata; class Mammalia; order Primates; family Indriidae; genus Indri; species Indri indri. The sequence continues at coordinate 3,160 of RJWJ010018839.1, forward strand.
AATATGTCAGGGAATGTCGTAATGAATATTTGTCCTTGGAATATGTCTCAGTCCATTTGAGCTGCTATAACAAAATACCTTGGACTACGTAACTTATAAACAACAGAAATTTATTCGTCACGGTTCTGGAGGCTAGCAAGTCCAAGATCAAGATCAAGGTCCAGCAGTGTCTTGTGAGGGCCCACATCCCCACAGATGGCGCCTTCGTGCTGTGCCCTCACGTGGTGGAAGGGACAAGGCCATTCCCCGGGGCTTCCTATGTAAGGACACTAATCCCACTCGTGATGGCTCCACCCTCCTGGCTTAATCATCTCCCGAAGGCCCTACCTCCTAACACTATCGTATCGGGGGTTAGTAGTTAAACACACAAATTGTGAGGGACACATTCAGATTACAGCAGGATATAACTTAGAGCCACACTGAATGTGTCTGGGCCTAGATACTGACTTTGTCCTCATCAATTAATAATTGATGGCATATGTCAAATTCTTGGAGCACTAACTCTGAGAATGTTTTGATTTCTAAGTGTCATCAATATTTCTTTCGCTAATTGAGACAAAAGCAATTGACTCAAAAATGATTGTACTTTGCTCCTCTCACTGGGACTCAGAGTAAGAAGCCATTGAGAGGTAGCCCCCATGTCCAGTGGCAAAGTCTCGGGGAGCTGGACCCGTGCGTGGAGGCAGGGAGACGGAGAGGTGAGCAAGCGAGGCTGCAGCGGTGGGCTTCCTGCTGAGCAGAAAGTGGCCCTGCGCTTGAGCCCTTTGTATCCCCAGTGCCTTGCACTGGCAGAACGAGTTAAGCAGCCAAAGCCGGGGGCTCCGAATTCTTGTCCTTCTGTGTCCTTTCTGTCCCACCTGCGTGGTACAATAAATTGAGCAGTTTGAACACGAGGACCTTAAAAAAGGAAAAGGGAATTAATTTGGGGCTACTGTGGGCAGAGACAAAAAAGAGCATTTTTAAGAGATGTGGTAATGACTGCCCTTCAACAGGTCTGCTTTCAGGCCCCCAGGCACCTACTTTTCTACATCAATATTGTTTTAATTGCGCTGTGTCCACTTGTCTTATTATAGCCTTTTTTGGATCTTGCTACAAGTTAGTTGTTTATGTAAGTTATAAATGCTTTATTAGCCATGGCATTGAGAACCATATATAAAGTGTGAGTGTTTTATTGTCAATCTTTTTCTCCCCTCTAAGGTTGAACTTGTCCTCTGCATTTTTAAAGACACATTGCAGATTTTAAGGTTCTCATGTTGATCTGAGTATTTAATTAATCTGTGGCTCAATTATTAATAATTAAGATAGGAATGATATGTTTAATCATATGAAAAATCCAGTCTCCTTGTTCTTTGTCTCCTCAGCAAGATATTATTACTATTGCCTTTTCCATATAGGTCTAGAAATTGGTTTAGGAAAGAATTTTGTGCCCCTGCTGTTCTAGCTGCCTGAGAAGGGGCTGCTACTTTAAGAGTTATGTCACCGGTGCTTGGCACAGCATGAAAGCACCAGTGGTTTGTTGAAGAATAAGCACACAAGAAGAAAGCCTCGAGACCTTATGATGCTTTCCCTGTGCACTGCACCAAGTGTTTATGTTTCTCCCTCTTATTTACAAATTAGAATTCATCTATACCTTCAGTCATTCATTCGTACATTCAGTGCTCGCTACAGAGCCCTGTGCCAAGCTCCGGGAATTTACCTGGGAGCGACACGGGCATTTTCTCTGCTCTCACAGAGCAGCAGAGACGGGACCATTAAGCAAGCGATTGCAGTTGTGGAAGTGTATGAATACCACGTCCTTGCAAAAACAGCACTGCCAGTAGGGGTCCCTCTCCTTGTGGACCTCGTTCCCCATGTTGAAATGTTCTATCCTGGAGCAAGATCTGTCAACTGTAGCACTGTTGACGTTTCAGAACATTCTCTGCTACAGGGGCTGCCCTGTGCATTGTGGGGTGTTTAGCAGCACCCCTGGCCTCTACCCAGTAGATTCCAGTAGTCTCATCCCCACTACCTCACAGTTGTGACAAGAAAAAACGTCTCCAGGCATTGCCAAATGTCCCGGGTGGATAGGGAGAGCACAATCACCTCTGGTCAAGAACAAGCGTTTTAGAGGAATGGGTTCATCAGGAAATAAAATCATTCTAACGTAGCTGAAATTCATTAGGATGGCTAGAAATATTTCACATTGTAATTTTTCTTGAGAACATTTTGGCTCTGTTTGTGCTTTTAAAATTCATGCTTCCATCTTCTCTCTCCTGGTTTAAAAGGTAAATGTGGGCGATATTGTGAAGGCCTTGAACAAGGAGTTCCTTCCTGCAGACATGGTCCTGATTTCTTCCAGGTTAGTTATGTTAGTGGGCATATAAGGAACTTTTATCCTGAATTGGAAATTTAAGAAAACCAAAAAAGGCAGAAAGCACCTTTCTCTCCCTCGCTCTTTTCACCTTAGTACAGACCCGTGGCTGCAAACTTTCCCATACAGGGACAAAGAGTAACTCTGTTCAGCTTTGTGGGCCACTCTTGCAGCTGTTCGACTCAGCCTCTGTAATGGCAGAAGCAGTGTAGGCAAGGAGTAAATGAATGAGTGTGGCTGTGTTCCGAAAAAACTTTATTTATATAAAGCAGGCAGGGGCTGTATTTGGCCTGTGGGCCAAAAAACTGATCAATATGTTGCTTGGTGATACATACAAATGTTGCAATGAAAGTACAGAGAAAATCAAAGGAATGAATATCAAAAGTATTAACATGGTTGTTATTTTTGGGAGAGAGAAAGAAAAATGAAATTGAAAAGGCCTTTTAGGTACTGTAAATAGATTTCTTAACCTGTAATATATAAAAATAAATATTCATTTTGTTATTCTTAAAAATAAAATTCATTCTATAAACTCTTGTGGGTACAATACATTTTACTCATAAATTATTTTTTTTTAGTTTTCTTTTTCAAATTTATAAGATATATATATATTTACTAGACTTTGCTTTTTTGGGGAAAATTATGATCTTCTGTTACTAGAAACATTTTCAAAGTAGGTACCATCTTTATTGGCTTCAGAGTTGCATATATCAGAATCAACTTTAAAGTCAATATTATAAAAAATTGGGACCATTGGTCTAAGGGAAAAATCTGGGGTATGTGAACAAGCTTTACCACTTGGACTAGATATTTTCAATTTGTGTTCTTGGTTCTTTCATCTCTTAGAAAAAAAGAAAAAATTTTGCATTATCTTTTTACATGGTGGTTGTAAAAAGAATGATGAAAAAGAAGAATGAGAATATGCTTTGAAAGCAGAAATACTAGTACATGGTTCTTAGCTACTTTAGCCATGGATAAAATAGTAGTAAAATGATTGTGATTCTGAGTATGTTAAATAAAAATAATATTTCTAATTTGGTAAAGGAATATTACAGGCCTTTAAAAATTTTAATGTTTTAGCTAATTTACACAAATATTTCAAATTTTAAAACATATGAAAGGACATCTAGTGACTTCGCCTTCTCTCCTCTGTTTCACTGCCATCAGACAATCAATGCAATTATGTTCCTGTATATACAGTATTTCCGGAGATGTTTATGTTTGTACAGGCAAATACATATAATACATATACCTATATCCCCTTTTGTATTCTGCATGCTTGAAGGTTTCATTTATAAATGAATCTAGAATAATTTCTTTTTCTAGTATCTTAAGGTGGAAGGTTAGATAATTGATCTGAGATCTTTCTTTTTCTTTTTTCCTTTTTTTAATGTAGGTATTTACAGCTGTACATTTAATTCTAAACACTGTTAGCTGCATCCCATATGTTTTGTCATGTTGTGTTTTGCTTTCATCACCTCAAAGATTTTTCTACTATTCCTTTTGATTTCTTTTTCACCTGTTTTGATTTCCTTTCAATTTTGCATTAGACTATTGGTTAACTTATTTCCATTGTGATCAGAGAATATACTTTGTATGATTTCATCCTTTAAATTTATTGAGGCTTGCTGTATGGCTGGCATATGGTCAATCCTGGAGAATGTTCCATGTGAACTTGAGAAGAGTGTGTGTTCTGTGGTTGTGTGGTGGAATGTTCTATATGTGTCTGTTAGATCTAGTTTGTGCACAGTGTTGTTCAAATCTTCCATTTCCATGTTGATCTTCTGCCTAGTTGTTCTATCTGTTATTGGAAGCAGAGTATTGAAGTCCCCAACTATTATTGCTGAATTTTCTATCCCTTCAATTCTGCGGGGTTTCGCTTCATGTATTTTGGCCTCTCTTGTTCAGTGTATATGTTTATAGCTATTATATCTTATTGATGGGTTGTCTCTTTTGTCATTTTAAAATATTCTTCCTCTCCAGTGCCAAATTTCTCTAAAGTCTATTTCGTCTGAGATTAGTATAGCCACAACAGCTCTCTTGGTTATTATTTGCATGGTATATCTTTTTCCATCCTTTTAATTTCAACCTATTTGTATCTTTGAATCAGAAGTGAGTTTTTTGTAGACAGCATATATTAAATTGTATTTTAAAAAATCCATTTTGCCACTATCTACCTTTTAATTGGGAAATATAGTTCACTTATATTTAATGTAATTACTGATAAGATAGAATTTATATGTGCCATTTAAAAAATGTATATCTTATGTGCCTTTTATTCCTCAGTTTCTCTGTTATTCCTCATTTTTTCCTAAATAGATATTTTATGGTATCATTTTAATTTCTTGGGTTTTTTTTTTTTTACTATATATTTTTTAGTTATGTTCTTAGCAATTGCCTTGGGGCTTATCATTAGCCTCTTAATTTGTAACAGTCTTGTTTGTATTAATATCAATTTAGTTCCATAGTATATAAAAACTTTGTTACAAAATAGCTTTGTTCTCCTTCCCCCTCTTTTTTGCTATTATTATCATCACGAACTACACTTTTATTCATCATGTGCCCATCAACACAGATCTATAATTATTGTTTTATGCATTTGACTTTTAAATCAGAGAGAGAAAACAAGGAGTTATAAATAAAAATGCATATGTGCTGTCTTTTACATTTACCTATCTGGCTACATTTACAGGTACCCTTATTTTCTTCATGTGTGCTCAGCAATTGTTTAGTGACCTTTCATTTCAGCCCGAAGAATTCTCTTTTAGTATTTGTTGTATGGCAAATCTACTAACAACAATCTCTTTCTGTTTTTGTTTATTTGTTATTCATTTATGTCTTAATTACTACCCCATTTTTGAAGGGCAGTTTTACTAGATATACAATTTTTGGTTCACAATTTTTTCTTTTAGTGCTTTGAATATGTCATCCCAGTGCCTTCTCTACTCCAAGGCTTCTGCTGAGAAGTTCACTGTTAATCTTCTCTAGCATCTCTTAGATGTGATGAGTAGCATCTTTCATGCTATATTCAAGATATTTTTGGCTTTGGCTTTCAAGAGTTTGATTATGATTTTCTAGGTGTGTATCTCTTTGAGTCCTATTTAAATGAGCCTCTTGGATGTATAGATTAATGCTTTTCATCAAGTTTGGGGAGTTTTGGGGCATTATTTCTTTTCATATTCTTTCTTCCTCATTTCTCTCTCTCCTCTCCTCTGGGACTCTCATAATGCATGTGATGGTATGCTGATTGTGCCCCATAGGTCTCTGAGACACTGTTCATTTGCTTAATTCTTTTAGCTTTCTTTTTTTCAGACTGGATTATTTCAACTCATCTATCTTCAAGTCCACTAAGTCTTTCTCCTTCCTGCTAAAATCTTCTCTTCAGCCTCTCTAGTGAATTTTTCATTTCAGTTATTGAATTTTTCAACCTCAGAGTTTCTATTTGGTTTCCTTCTTTTTTTATATAAATAAACTCCATCTTTTTATTGATATTCTCTATTTGGTGAGACATGTTCTTATATGTTATTTCTTTCAACATAGTTCCTTTTAGCTCTTTGAACATATTTAGAATGTCTGATTTAAAGTTTTGTGTAGTAAGTCCCATGTCTGGACTTCATCAGGGACAGTTTTAATTGATTGCTTTTTTTTCCCCTGTGAATGGGCCATACTTACTTTTTCAGCTTTTTGTGTCTAATGACTTTTTGTTGAAAAGTGAACATTTTAAGTAATAAATGTGGCAACTCTGGAAATCAGATTCTCTCTGCTCCCCAAGGTTTGTTTTTGTTGCTGCTCATTTCAGGTTTTTCTTTTATGCTTCTTGGTTAGTCTATTGTTTACCCCAATTGTTATCCATCACCTGAGGCAGCTGCAGTATTAAAACATTTTCCTGTAAATGTTTTCAACATATCCCACCCCCTTGCATCAGGAAGAGGCTTTTAGCACGGGGCAAGCTCTAGTGAGGTCAAATAAGAACAAACCTTTCAAGGGGGAGTCTTCTAGAGATCATCAAACAGATCAAATAATGGCTCTTTGGGAATGAGGCTTTGAAGGACCTTTAGCTCTGTTTAGCTCCCTCAGTACCAGGAATGCGGGTTTTTATTTTTCAAAGTTACCACTAAGCTAGAAAGCAGGCAATGGAACTAGGCCAAGTTAAAACATCATAAAGCCCATTGTTTTTACAAAGTTTCAGCCATTTTTCTCAAATAAAATTTCCCTGTGTTGCTTTAAGCTTTTGGTTAATTTTCTGAAAATTTTTGACAATTTTCTAATTGTTTTTATAGAAGAGAAGGTGTTTGGAGATTTTTACTCTATCACTGTTATCCCCAATGAAGCTACATTTTAAATATTAGATTATATATTAGTTATTATTTGGGGGTATATGATCTTGGCTAGTTAAATTAATACAGATTATTTTACTTTAAACCTGATATTTCACTGAATGAGGTACAACCAAAAGAGATAAGTCAGAGTCTAAGACTCAATAAACTTTAATGGACAATTTTTATTATTCTTTGTGGCTTTCCCTCCAAAATGATATTTATTTTCATAAATGATTTGGCATTTAACATGGAATAAAATCTGGCAAGGTAAATATTTGTTAATTCAGTGCCTTGATTCCCTAACTGTTGAGGTTAGATAAAAGCAGAGAAACCCCAAGTGTAGTTTTTATCACAAGGCCTCCACTCTGTCCATATTTACCCTGGAAGATGTACCCTCATTCTAAAGGCTATAGAGCCTGGGCCTTTGGGAATTATAATGGACCTGTTTTAGAAAATAACAGAGTTTTAGATTTGACCTCAGATATGACAGTTCTGAGCTATATAACATCCATTCATCTTTAGCATTTTTTCTTTTGGGACTGAAGAGAGTAATCACATAGGATGTAAGGGTAGAAGCTTTTCTACTGAGCTGTTTTGCAAGGTGAAATTTAGGCTGGTAAGATCAGATAAGATCAGATAAGATATTAGGCTGTTAATATCTCCTGGCAAAGTAGTTGTCTGTAGTCCTTTCAATTTTGAAGAATGTATATTGATGTAGGTCACATATACTTACCATTATTAGGAAAATAATTTGATGAAGATATATTAATTCAGTATTATTTGTTTTATTTTACTTAGTGAACCTCAGTCTATGTGTTATATAGCAACATCTTATCTAGATGGAGAGACAAATCTAAAGATACAACAGGTAAAGACACATTTTTTAAATCCTACTTTCACAGCTGAGACTGCAATGTCAGGTTTTGCGAGGTGTGGTTTAAAACATGCAGATCAATAAACGTGATTCACCACATAAACAGAAACAAAAACAAAGACTGCATACTCATCTCAATAGGTGCAGAAAAAGCATTTGATAAAATCCAGCATCCTTTCACAAGAAAAACCCTCAACAAACTAGGCACGGAAGGAACATACTTCAAAATTATAAAAGCTGTGTACGACAAACCCACAGCCAACATCACACTGAATGGGGAAAAGTTGAAAGCATTCCCCCTAAGAACTGGAACAAGACAAGGGTGCCGACTGTCACCACTTCTATTTGACGTATTATTGGAAGTCCTGGCCAGAGCAATCAGGCAAGAGAAGAAAATAAAGGGCATCCAAATTGGGAAAGATGAAGTCAAACTATCCTGTTTGCTGATGATATGATCTTGTATCTAGAAAACCCTAAGGATTTCACCAAAAGACTCCTGGATTTGATAAATAAATTCAGCAAAGTCTCAGGTTACAAAATCAATGTACACAACTTAGTAGCATTTGTATATATTAATAACAGTCAAGCAGAGTGTCAAATCAAGGAGAATATTTGTGTTATACTTTTTACATTTATTTGACATTTGAAAAGATGTAACATTCTAGATTGAGGTCTTTTATTTCAATACTTAAACCTAAAAATCCACTGTTTTCCTGCATCTCGTATTTCTGTTAAAAGGACTTAGGACAATTTGATCATTGTTCTCCTGAAGGTGATCTGCCTCTTCTCTCTTTCTGGAAAGTTGACATCATTTTATTGGAATGAGGATTCTCTAGAGTCTCAAAGTCTGATCTCTGGACCAGCAACATTATCATCCTCTGACAACTGTTAGACATGCAAATTCTGGCACCCCCCTGCCCAGACCTGCCAAATAAAAATCACTGGGGGCGGATCCCAGCAATCTGTATTTTAGCAAGACCTCTAGGTGAATCTGATGCCTGCAACAGTGTGTAACTACTGTTCTAGATCCTTGCTACTCAAAGTGCGATCCATAGCACAACATTGTTAGCTGCATACATAAATGTACCAAACATTATATGATATTTGGTTATGGAGATTACACTTTCAAAACTGGTATTTTCAGAAGTGATGAAAACTTAATTTTTCTGGTTCTTTTGATTTTATTAAAATTACTTGCGAAATGCTGTAATGGCAAACTCTTCTAACAAAGTTTGTATTAAAGTTTGATGTGTGTCATTTTATTATCCAGTAAGTGCAATACATTCTTAAATACTGACTTTTATTATCCTCTTCTGTTAATATTTACTGCTGGAGACACGGAACTTTACCGCAGTACATTAACCTTTATTTTCATTTTGCCTCTTTGGTTTTATTTTATAGGCTTTGCCACAAACAGCTGAAATGAAAACGGAAAAGCAGTTGTTAAAACTAGCTGGAAGAATAGAATGTGAAGGACCCAATCGTCATTTCGATAACTTTATCGGAACTTTGTGCCTAAGGGATAAAAGGTATCATCTTTCTCTTCTTAAACATTTTTTTTTCTTTTACGGAACATAGAATGTGATGTTTTTTATTCTGTCAACCAATAATATTTTAAAACATTGTACTTGTTCATATTTTATTTGTCTTTGAAATACCTTGAAGCATCTATTTATTAATAATTGTTAAAAGAGAATTCTTAAATATAGATGGAAAGTGTATGGCATTTTCTTAATAATCATACCTATAGATGCTAGGGCTAGAGAAGTGAAGTCCAAGTTCCCATTGAGGATAAGTACTTAGCACATTCCTCGGAATAAATCAGTGGGAAGAACAAGGTTTTGAAAGTGACCAAAGAGAAGCCACTAGGGATTTGGTTTGATAATGATGGAGGAGTCTTCCTTGCTTCTGCTCCACTTCGGGATACTTTCCGCTTAAGGCTTTCATAGGAACGTCTTTTAGGTAGCAAGTCAACCCACCGTCGGAGGGGAGGAGCCGCGGAAATATGGCAGACTGAACGTGCTTTCTGTGCTCTGAGTTAGCACGTATGATCCTGTCTATAGATTACTAAATTGGCACACAGGTATCTATTTATTTATTTACATGTTTATCTATTTTTTTATTTACATGTTTCTCTCTGACAAATTTTATAGTTACCCTGTGAATAAAAGATGATTTTTCTCTCTAAAATTTTTAATCAACATTTGTTTGGAACAGTGAGAAATGGATACTAAAGCAAAAATTTTCCATGCTCTTTTAGGAATAGGTGTTTTTTATGAAGACATATTTGTTTACTGTCATTTGCCCAAAAGGTTTAACCTGACAAAAGAAAATATACATAAGGTGAAATCTATGCTTTGTTTACATAGTGAAAAGAGAAAATTTCTTTGGTCCTTTATAAATGCTCTTTTTCACTTTTAGCTCTTTTCCAGTTGGGCCTGACCAGGTCCTGCTAAGAGGCACACAGCTTATAAATACTCAGTGGATCATTGGCATAGTTGTCTACACTGGGTCTGAAACCAAATTCATGCAGGTAAGATCATCTGTGATAACACATGCTTCTTTTCTTCCCCCCCCCCCTCACTCTTTCTGTCCTGGAATTGCACCCTGCAATAATGCCTTAATGTGTAAATTTTAATTCAGATTCTGCTTATTAAGGAACCCAGGCTAAGATAATGATGTAAAATGCAAGTTTGGTTGCCAAAATACAAGTTCGTATTTGGACAGGGGACCAAGGTTAAGAATCAGCTGTTGCATGTGGCTCACTGGAACCCGCACTATCATGACCTGGGATTCAACTGTAACATGCATGACTCTCCAACACTACCCATTTTTGTTTTCCATGGTCTCCAAAAGATAATGCTATATTATTTAATTGTATACAGGGAGGTACAACATTTCACCGATGATTTCAATGTCTGCTGTAAATTAGCGAACCCCATTTCGTTACTCTCCCAATGTGGTTGGTCTGTGCTGCAGCTCATGCCAAAGAGCATCTGCTCAGTCACGTCACTTTGTGGATCTCAGTCATTGCAGGGATTATTATCCGTGTTGACCATGTCGTTTCAGAATAATACAAATCTCAGAGAACGATTTCTCATGGCTTTAGAAAAGAAACAACTAGTAAATATACATACTTCCTTACCAAAGATTTAAAAGTCAATACACTCAGCTGAAAACTATTCTCTGTTATACAACATTTGAAACTATTACTTATATGATTTAATCAAAGAGAGGAAATGACTTGACTGCTTTGCATATATATGTAATATTACCTATGTGTGTTTGTATGTAAATATATAGAGATGCAATTACAAGGATGCGCCCTTGTAATATGCTTAGTGCAATTAAACCTAGGATTTTTTTAACCTTAGCTACTTGTGTGCTTTCTAAGAGTTATTTGCATTATTAACTCATATTTTCATAATTTGTAAGGTTCGAGCATTTATCCTTCTACATTTTCATTAAAATGTGGAAATGGTAAATTTAATCTGATTTAATATGATTGAAAAGTTAAGAATTGTTTGGTCTATGTCTCCATAGACCTCTGCAGACACTATACAGAGATTTATAGGAAAACCTGAAGTCTTAACAGGAAATTAACATTTAAAGCTCTCCCTTCAGGTAGGCGAAACATCTCAGAAGATTCTTCTGAGCTTAGGTTGCCCTAAAATGTGCACATTTCAGGACTATTATTGTACCGATAAAACCTTGAATATTTTCCCAACAAACTCAGGTGAAATATATCTTTCCATGGTTTTTAAACTAGAAATAATTCGATAACCAGACATGGTAAAGCCAATAAATTAGTGAGTTCTTCTTTTTTCTTTTCTGCCTGTACAAAATATCACTTAGACTGTGAGATTTACTGCACTTGGTGTTTTTAAAAACCCTAGAACTTTGAGGTGATAGATCTTCTGTATGAATATGTTTCCTATGAAGTAGTAAAAGGCTCTTTAGGACTCCGGTAGAGAAGCCATGCTCGTTCAACAATGTGGTGCATTTTTATTCTGTTCGTTAATCAGCAAACAAAATATATTCTACTTTCTACTGTTAGAATTTTCCCTCCTCTTGCAATCAAAATGTTTGCACACTACAATTTCTTTTTTGTTTTGTTTTTTCTGGTTTCTTGGGGTGTGTTTGTGTGCGCATGCCATTGTGCAGAATTCTGTCAAATCACCTCTCAAGAAATCAACCGTTGACAAGGTGACCAATGTGCAGATCCTCATCCTGTTCCTGCTGCTCGTGGCCATGGCCGTGGTGAGCTGCGTGGGAGCCGTGCTCTGGAATCGGTTGTATGGCGCTGACATTTGGTACATGTGGAAGGGTAAGTGTCAGGGGGTGGCAAGGAGCTGTATTTTGTAAAGTTGTTATGCTTTTAAAAATGACTTTAAAGACTTTTCCAGGCTTTAATTTCAAAGGGAAGGCACTTTATTCTAACTGGTGTATTTTTTTTTTTTGAGAAATTGATTGTAATGACTATTAGAAACAGAATGTTCCCTTCTTAAGATTTTAAAAATTTATTTTTAATTGATCAATAACAATTGTTTATATTTATGGGGTACAATGTAATGTTTTGATAAATAGATAAAATATTATAGTTAATAAAAGAAATTGGCAGCTTATACTGGTATTGATATTTAAAAATTGATTATATTTTAATATATCAGCAAAAATATTTAGAATATTCAAAAATTTTAAATATCATTTTTACAACAGTATCAAACATGAAAAGAACTTGAATAAATCTAACAAATAATGGTTAAGACTTCTTTGAGAAAAATTATAAAACTTTATTGGAGACATTAAGAACATCTAAATGGAGAAATACACCATGTTCACTGAGAGGAAGACTAAATACTGTAAGAAAGTCAACTCTCCTCAGATTGATTTATAGATTTATTGTAATCACAATCAAAAGCACCAGAGGATTGATAAGCTATTTCTAAAATATGTATAGAAATGCAAAAGGCCAAGAACAGTGAAGACACTCTTTGATTTATACTGGTTTCAATTTATCCTGCTCATCTGTATTTTCATAAATAATACCTGGATTTCTAGGTAGAATCAGATCTTCTATGCTATTTATATGGAATGCAAATATAAGAGCTTGTGGTACAAGCATTGATTTTAGTCACGTGTTAAAGGGTTTCTAAACATGGAGCATTTATTGAAAGACACCGTGTCCTCTTCAGAACTGAAACCTAGCACAACTCTTAGCAACGTACTGACATCAGAGTCCACCAGACATGGAGCAGAACTCGGGTGGAGGGTCCGGAAAGGAGTGGGGAGACTTGGATTCTAATGGAAACTTTTCATATACTTTTTCCGATCTGTTTCCCCTTCCCATCTCGCCTTGCACAGTATGTGGTTGTTACCGTCTGCCTGAAAGCTGGGTTGGAGACAATGTCTTGGAATAAACTGAGTATTCTTTAGGATTTCTCCTCGATCTTGTATAGCTGTTTGTATGCTGATGTGATTTACCTTTAAGCTTTAGAAAAATAATAAGCATTTTTTCTGGTCTCCATATTTTACTTTCTTTTGTTTTGCATATTTGAGTGATGATTTAAAGTATCTAATGTCTTCAGGATATTTATTTTTCTGCCATACATTTGAAATAGACCCAATTTAACATGCCATTAATTGAGACACTTCATTTACTATTATTATCCAAGTACAGAATTATAACAGGAAATTTAACTAATACAGTAATAGAAGGAAATACATATTGTCCATACCTTTCACTGTGAATGATATTGACATTTTGGTTGCTATTCCTTTAGTCTGTGTTCTGTGCATGCTTTTTTCCCCCACAAAAATAGAATCATAATTACTTAATATTTTGTAACTTACTTTTTTCCCTTAAATGATCTTTAACATTTTTCCATCTCATTGAGTGATGGATCACATTTCATCACACGAATGTTTATTATTTACATTATTTTTACAATAAATGTTTGAACTTTTGTTATTATAAATAATGCACAACCAATACTGTCACGAACGTATGTGTACTTGTGTGTTTACAGACACGAGTAATACTTTCCTTAGATTGTTATAAAAAGTGGAACGTCTAGTTAAAAAGTTTTATTTTTTATGAACTTATCAATAATTTAAGTGAATATGTATATATACATACATTCACAGCTGTGAATGAGTTGTTTTCCAACTTGTACTAAAAAAGTTAATGAGAAAAAAATTTTTATTAGCTTGTCATCTTTGAAAAATCGTAGCATGTCACGTATTTCTTTTCTGATGCAATCAGTTTAGAATTCCGACTACTGCTATCTGCCTAACTGGACATCAACACTAAGTTGGAACTGAGGATTTTTAAACAAAAATATTTTATTAGTAATTCATAAGGCATACTAATTGTAAGTGTGGTATTGTATCACATTAATGTGAGATAAATATAGAAACAATTATTTTCTATAACTTAAAGGAAACGAAACTATTTTTTTCCTTTTAATTGTTAAATTTCCTTTAATAAGAGTGTTTCTTAGATCCATGATCACTTATAGTGAATCTCATTTACTTATTCATGTATATTTATTTATTTATTCCAAATTCATAGCAAACTTAGCAAAAAGCAGAGGTAGGTCTCCGTCCTGGCCCAGACACACCAGGTTCCCACCCTCCAGCCCCCAGAGCATTAAGAAGGAGCCCCAGGAGAACTCAAGGAAGGGAAGGGACTGCTTCTCACTTTTGCTCTTATGCTGCTCTGCCTGGTGGGGATGGTGGAAGAGGGCTCCCTGCTGCTTTGTTGGGGAAGAGGAGGATGCGGGAAATGACTGTATAAGTGTGGGAAACGAGCCCAGGAAGAGAGATAACAAATACCTCTCAGAGCAGCACAGTGTCTGGGCACCATCCCCATGGGGATCCTCCTGACAGAGACCCGTCTGAAAAGACCCCTTGAACCATGCAGACACACCCAACCGTACAGCCAACGCGGCGTTGTTGTCGACTGCGAGGCATCAGTTATGTGAAAACACTGAAGTTTTTGAAAGTTTAAAGTCCCCAGTTTCAAGCTGGTCCCCTTCTCCAGCATCTCCTGGGGGATCCCAGGGAGACCCCCCTGCCAGTTCTGTTTCCTGTAACCAGAGAGGAATTGTTTGACTAACAGGTTACTTTTAAGGAGCTTGGAAAATGGTCTTTGAAGGTGCTTCATAGACACATATCAAGAAATACCTTGAAAAATAGAAAGAGGAATGGCAGATTGGTTTTTTCCCCTTAATATTTTTATTATTCAGACATAATTAATTAATTAATGAGCAGCCTAATAGGATGAAATCGTTGGAGCCATTGAGAAATCATCTAGTGTAGCTAATTGCTTTATTGATATATTGGTATATTGATAATAAATAAAAAAATAAATCTGCACCCAGCATAGCCAGAAGTTTGGGACAGAGGTCTTCTAGGCATGTCCTTAGCTTTCCTCTGCAGCACAAAGCAGCAAATCAGATAAACAGGAGTTACCTCCTTAGCATTTGCCGTTACAGAATTTGGCACAAGCTCCCAGGCCCAGACACGGGCAGTGATCTTCCAGCCAAAGTCGCCGTCAGGCTCCTGGGCATAGTTCAATTGGTCTAAGAATCTCAGCATACGTCGTTGTTTCAGAGCTATGTATAGACACAGGACAAACAGTTACGGTCAGATTTTTCTCTCAGTTATTTCTATTCAAACTTTTTTCCTGAAGAAAGTTTTGTGTTAATAAGCAGACAGAAGCAGGTAGTCTCGTTAAGTAACTCATCAATTGTATGAACCACTTCTGATTGAGAGCTGACTATTTTCCCTGAAGACACTGAATGCCACATGGCTTGGTACTGTTGTTTTTGTGGTTTCTTGAGTGCACAGCAAAATATTCTGATAAGTATGTTAGACAGAAAGTCTCAAATCTCAAGTAATTGAAAGATCGTAGATATCTTCACATAAGAACATGTGGCCTGGACAAACTTATTTTGTTAGTTGATAGAGTTAAATAATATTTCTTTCTCTTTTAAATAAAAAAGACTGAAGTGTTTCTATGATACTCTTTTTTTCTGCAATTTAGTCATACGGCAATTTGGGGAAGCATAATCATCTGGCTGGTGTTTCTTGCAAGTTACTCTTACTTCTGGCCTACCATTCCCGTTGCCCCGAGATGACATGGCAGGTTAGTTCCAGCAATCGTGAACGCGATTTACATTCCTCATGAAAACTTTTGTTCAGTTAAAATAAAAGCCGATGTTACCTACTTTCAAGATAATTTGGGAAGCAAATACAAAATCAGTGCAATGAGAAGTAGCTGCTGATCCAATTAAATTCTGGTGTGGTTATAATAGAGATTGTTGTATCTAAAATCTCATTACTTCAAACTAACTGTATTAACTACTCTTTCCAAAATTTATATTTTTGTGTGTATAACCGAAAAAAGGTGTAATAATGTCTGAAGCATTTAAAGCAGCTAATATTACAATTATGTTTTTCATGCAGGTGTGCTGTATGCTCAAATTATTTGGTACTTGGTAATGCATGCATGATAATCAAGAAAAAATTTTTGCCAGATGCATTGGCACATGCCTGTAATCCCTGGCTATGTTTTTCTATTTTTAGTAGAGATGGGGTCTCACCCTTGCTCAGGCTGGTCTCAAACTCCTGACCTCAAACGATCCTCCCGCCTTAGCCTCCCAGAGTGCTAGGATGACAGGTGTGAGCCACCGCGCTGGCTGATAAGGGTTCTTGATGGTGGTAACAATCTTATGGGTATAATACATGTCAAAACATATCCAGTTGTTTACTTTAAATATGTGCAGTTTATTGTATGTCAATTATTCCTTAATAAAACTGTTAACAAAATGAAATTTTAAAATAAGCCTTAATTCATAAATGTGGTAGAAGAAGCAATGTAGTAAGGGAATGGTGATAAGCTGATTTTATTCCCACTTTTGGAGAGAATATATTGTCATAAATTTTGTATTGAGTTTAAAATTTGGTATTCATGCATGTTTCTGAATGTTTTAAATGTAAGTTGGGTTTTTTAATGAAGGAATAGACAGGTTTTTTTGTGGTTTAGATATTAAATCAAACGTTATTTTTTACTTGATCCTCAGTGAAACGCATATAATGACAAATTAAATTATCCCTTGAAAAGTCTTTTCACCAATGTACCTTCCGATGTACACATCTAGAGAAAACCATTCTCCATTGAGGGAGCCAACAGTAAGTTATTCTAGGCTTAAGCTACCTGTTTCTGGATCCAGGGTGTTAATGGTATTTATTGTTTCAGTTCTTAAATATACTCAAATCTAGAAAGAGTGAAAACTAACTCCTTCACACTTGTTTCAAAGACATTCATGTAATTTCTTCTTTTCATTTGTTTCTGTTTCTATTCAACAAAAAGCCTTCTTAGCCTTTAGCAGAACTGCCAGGAATTGCCAGCAAAGACATATAATATGTTTACATAGAGCTCTGTCGATTCATCATGCACACTTCAGAGAAAAGGTGTTCCTCCCTGATTTGACACAGCATGCCAGAAATTCCTCATTTCCTTGTCCAGTGTGACAAGCAGAACTTTTGCACATAACTCCAGCGATGCTGAAGTTACCCAAGTTGGTTTACATTTGTTTTCCATATAAAAGTCAAAGGTCTCAATATTCCTGAATCATAATTTTGATTCGAGCTACTTGGGATTGTATTTGAGTGACAAGAGGACTCGGCTTTGTGAAATACGTAGAAAGATAGAACTAGTGACACAGATCCATGCATAGGTCAGGAAGTCAATCTATATTTTAATTAGGGTCAATATTAAAGTTAATAGGTTGAAACAGAAGGAAGAGATGACGTTTTCATCCACTCTGATTACTCATTAAAGAAATCATTCTACTGGACTCTGGAGCTCAGCTGACTCTTTTATTCTATTGAACTCAGTGAACACTTCAGGACGTCGTGTGCTCTCAAGATTTCTTGAGCGTACTCCAGTCAGTCTTCTAGAGGAGTTGTAAGCAATAAGTGAGCCAACTAATGAATAAAGGTAAACAAGAGCTGTGGGGAAGATCACCTGAGTTTATATTTGCTTATTTGATTTGTGGCAAGAAGGTATATGCGTGAAGCCTCACAGCACGATGATTCTGAGTGCAGTCTGAACTGGAATGCACCGGGTGAGAACCGACTTGAGAGCACTGGCTGGAAAGATGGAGTTATCCTATCAGAATATTTTAAAGATAGGCCTCAGCACCACACTGGAAGCTGTCTTTACATAGCTCATAACCAGTCCAAAATGTAGATAGGGTGGAAATTACCAACGTTTTGTAGATAATTGAAGCTGAGGAGATAAGCAATTGGAATAGTCCAAATTAGGACTGTCCTGTCTCGCTACTGATGGTTTATCAAGTGTTTCTAATCCAAAAATAAGTGCCTGAACGTCCGTCAGCTCTCACTACGCTTTCTACTAGATGTTTTAAAAGAAGCGTCTGCTTGCTCTCCGTACTGCCCAAGTCCTGTTCTTTCCTAAACTGCTAAAATCTAGTGTTCGCCTCCATCACTTTTCTAAAATTGCTTTGCTTAAAGTTGCAATTAAACACTTGCAGTCAAATCCAATGGGAATTGGACCTCTCAGTTAGAACTTGTGTCTACTTTTTCACATCTTCACCTCCTTGTTTTCTTAGGATTTTGGGTATTCTCTTTCTTATCCAACCCCTCTGACTAGTCCTCACTCATCTCAGAATTGCTGCGTAAACACTGGTGCACCGTGTAACTTCTGATAACATGGATCTCAGCAGAAATGAGTACGCATACTAAAAACACGTGCTGTATGAAATATTTTACAGTGATTTTTGTATACGTAGGTGATCTCAACTTATAAAGGACTCCCAAAGTCCCCCAAATAAAGGGAGGCTCAGTGACAGAGTAAGAAACGTGAGCTGACGTTGGCAGTGCAGGGTGCATTGGGTACTGACGTGGGACTAAGAGACAGGGAGCTGGAGTTCAACAGTATCTTTGGGGTAGGATGAATGTCTTTGGCATCTGTGAGGGAAATGAGGCCCCTACAGTCATCCAGGAGCCACAAAGTGTGTTTGCTCTGTGTTGAAAGGGGAGAAGAAAAATCACCATTCACTCTGCCCAAAAGCATCAGAAAGCTTGTCAACTGTTTGAGTTCTACGCTCTAAGTCTCTGAGAGAAATATGAATAGAAACACCTTTCCCTAAGCTTGACCACACCAGAGTGTCAACATAAGTACTGCACATGCTGCAGGAATCCCAAGCAAATATGGTAACACCAAAAGTAATCCAGGTTTTGGTGAAATGCCTTGGACTGTTCCCAAAAAGTCATTATAAAGCTACCCCCAGAGGCTTTACTTTTCCAGGTACGAAGTGTTCCCACAGAAGAAGAAAACCTCTACTGAAGACAGGAGGATTCTTTAGACAGTCATCATGTAACACATAGTAGAAGAATTTATTCCCCAAGAACTGGAGATAAGGAGATAAAAAGCCATCTGAAAAATAATTAATTAAAAAGGAAAAGATGCAAACTTAAATTACCAAAGAACAAACACTGAGGTACCTTTGACAAAGAGCCAAGCAGAGGTTATGTAAATGAAAACACATAGTCAACTAGTCATTTCTCACAAGAAAAATTATGGCCTTGAATGCATGTGTTAGAAAAGAAGAAAGGCTGAAAAAAATCTATGATTTAAGCTTCCAGCTCAAAACACTAGAAAAATAACAGAGAAGCAAATGTAAGAAAATCAGAAAAAGGAACTAATCAGAGAGCAATGAAATAGGAAACAGTTGCACAGTGGGGAAAATCAACAAAGACCACAGTTAGTTCTTTGAAAAGTCTAATAAAGCTGATAAACCTCTAGCAAGATTATTAAGAAAAAAAAGGAAGAGAATAAACACCATTAACAATAGCAGACACTGTGGCAGCCCCAAGGAGCATCACTGGCTACTTGCTGCAGCTTCAGCCCCTCTGGACTCACCCCTGCACTCACAGGGAGGCTGCTCTAGGCAAGGACTGAGCATGGAGCACTAAGGCAGGTCTCTTCTAGTGATACAGACTTCTCCTCCAGTGGGCAACTTTGACTGAGGACGCCCCATCAGACTAGCCAAACGTGTCTTGGCACTGTGCTACAATGCAGGATTCCTCCTACTCAGGCCTTCTTCCGTCCCTCTCTCTTTGCATAGGTGTCAGACCAGCAACATGGCCTGAAGGCTTTCCCTGCCTTCTCCTACTCCCTCCCCCAGTGAATCTCTTGTTCACGTGAACCTGTCTTGGTGTCTTCTTCTTGGCTAACCCAAAGTAACACAAATGTCAAAAATATAATGAGAGGGCATTACAAACAACTTTCCACAACAAATTAGTAAATTTGCATAAATAGAAAAATTCCACAAAAAAATACAACTTAACAAAACTGGCAGAGACAGAGATCCTGTGAAGTTTTGGCAGATAATGGGGGACCCCAGGTACTCAGCCTGTTTTCCCCTCAGTTCATTTGGCAGATTCTGGAATAGCATGAGGTAGGAAGCTGAAACATCAGAAGAAACCCTCCGGAGAGCACAGCAGAGTATTGAGCATTAAGCAGACTCAGGGGACAAATATTAGAGTTTGGGACCTACCAGGAGTATGGCTTCAATGGACACACTAGGAACTCAGTTGAAAAATAACCCTGGAGAGTTAAAGGCAGTCTAGAGGTAGAGGGAGCCTTCCCTAGCCTCAAATCAGTACAGTCCCTGATGGAACTAAAATGATTAGCTAGCCACCAACTAATCTGCTAGGCCAAGAGAAGAGTGAATTATCTCAGGAGAATATAATGGCATACTTGTTTTGAACACAATGTTTCCAGTTAAAGTTGTATTGCTAAGTGATGCAATATTGAACCATCCTTGCATTCCTGAAGTAAAAACCATTTGATCAAAGTATTTATTTGGTTGGTTATTTATAGATTATACTGTTAAATTAAGATAGCTAATACAGTCAGCCCTCCATATCTGTGGGTTCCATATTCATGGACTCAACAAACTGCAGATCAAAAATATTTGGAAAAAAAATTCCATAAAGTTCCAAGGAAAACTTGAATTCGCCACACAGCAAGCACTATGTTGAATCCACATGAATTAAGTGATGTGTAGGCATTGCATTAAGTATTATAAGTAATCTGGAAAGGGTTTGAAGTGTATGAGAGGATGAGTGTAAGTTATATGCAAATACTGCTCCATTTTATACAAGGGACTTCAGCACTGGGGGATTTTGGTGTCTGCAGGCAGTGCAGGGCTAGATACCAGGGACATCTGTACTGCACTTAGGTTTCATGCGCCCATGGTGATTTAGAAGTTCAGTTTTCAAGACTGCCTCCGTATCTTTTCTGGCGTTTTGGTGGAAGGGAGGAAACCGACAGCTGTACTGGTATTCTGTGTTGACAAACTGAACGATTCTTCTTTAAATACTCTTTATTTCTGTTTTTTTGTAGGGTGAGATGGTCCTGGCTTGTCCACACTTCTAGCTGGGTTTTTTCATAGTCCTCATTATGTGCCTGATTCAAAATGTAATATGGAAATCGTAAGTTGAAAAATGAAGTGGCAACCAAAAAATATATTGTCGCATTTACCTTCCCATTTCCAATTATACATCTTTCAAATTAAACTGAGTGCCACTTTATGAAAATTAAATGTCATGGGAGTTTCAAAAGAATTAAACGTCCTCTGCTTTTTGCCATTGAAGATTTACTAACAATCTATTTAGAGAGGAAAAAATACAGAACCAAAACGCATGGAAGGGTATATAAAATTTGATGGTAATATTACATAGTGCATGATTTTTTTCTGAAAACAGGTCCATTTCTTTATTCTATAAAAGCATGACTTTTATAACTTTTACCTACTTTACAGGAGCCAAAACCTGATGCCAGAGAATCTCAGATTAAAAACTTACAATAAAATAAGCAATAGGAAGGAGATATTTAATAGGAAAACATTCTTACTTTTTCAAAAAATTTGGAGCAAGAATTTCTCAAATATAGTTCTTCCAAAATATTTACGTATTATATTAGAAGATCACAATTTTTTTTTTACCAAATCCAACAGAACTTTAAATTAAGGTGTTAGAAATTTCTGAAATTGCTAAAATTAAAGGTAAAGTACCCATGAAATTATACGTTTTTAAAATTAAAAATAATTTATAATAATATTTTAGTACATATTCTGTAACAACAAAGCTCTAAAATATTATAAATTTCAAATTAGTTAATGAACAGAGAAAGACATATACTGGAAGGGATAATATTAATTTTGCTTTTCAATGTCCAATTCTTCCCTAATCTCTCTACATATCAGGACAAACATAATTACCTGTAGACTACAAAGTGGAGAACTGAATCTTTCCCAAAGTTTCCCAACAAATACATCAGATTTTCTTTCTTGTCCTCCTCCCCTCCTCCCCCCTCTCCTGTGTGTGTGTGTGTGTGTGTGTGTGTGTGTGTGTGTGTGTGTGTGTGTTTGCTTGTGCACATGTGCACGGTCTTTTCATTCATTCCACTTTCAAGAATTGTCTTGCCTAAGAGTTTAAAAAGCCTTTTGAAGAACTCTTCATGCCGGTATTTGTCAACCAAAGTTAGCAATGGGAGATGGGGCGAAAGTACTGATAAATTCGTAATATCTATGTTAACCTGTATTATCCTGAAGGTAGACACGAGGTTTCAGAGGCAGAGATAGACTGTATTACCCAGGACAACAGTCGCAATGGTTCCCCTCACCCCAGTCTCTCCCCCTTCTTGGGTGATGGAATGAGGAACGAACAGACAGGCCTGCAGGTGCCAAGATTGCACTGCAGGAGAGGAACTCAAAAAATATGAACCTGGGAGTCTGTGTTGGAGAATGACAGCTGTCCCCTCTCCCTTCCTGGGAAAGGAGGGAAACTTTGCTTCCTAATGTAAAAAAAAAAAAAAAAAAAAAAAAAAATCTCCTTGGGAAATGAAGGAAGAAGGATCCTGGGTTTGTACCCTTTGGAATGTAAATATGTCTCCAGGGGTGAGATGAAACACGTGTCTCTAAGGTTACAATTCCTGGAATATCTTCACGGCTCCAGGTCTCATCCCTCTTTGAAATGTAAACACTTCTGTCCTAAGATAAATTTTTTCTCTATTTGATAACTTTTGCCATTTGGGGAGAAACACTTTCTAATTTAAAGAACAGCTATGAACTCAGTTTTGCATTACTAGATATGAAATTTTGTT
Organism: Indri indri; assembly: GCA_004363605.1. NCBI lineage: Eukaryota > Metazoa > Chordata > Mammalia > Primates > Indriidae > Indri > Indri indri. Next base: position 25,908 of record RJWJ010018839.1, read on the forward strand.
CATTAAAAACAATCCTAACCAAAAAATCCCCAAACAAGCTGTTTTCCATTATTTGGCACCTTCAGTCTGGGTGCACAGCCAGAAAGGCCTTTACTCAGCACCAGAGCATTCCTGGCCGCAGAGCTGGGGCTGTGGGGGATCAGAGCTTCTGTTGACCTAGGATATGTAGAAGCTCCCAATTTAAAATAAACCAGAGCACAGTTTCCCATATTAAAATGCGTATTGGTGTTAGATGTCTGTACTTTCTCTACAGCTTTCTTTCCATAACACAAAAACCATTCATTTTAGATAAACCGCAAGCATGCCCTGTGCCTCTACCTCAGCTGTGCTACAAAATATTCTCCTTTGTTATTCCTGACCTTTCTTTGGGCTGTGATGTCCAAAAGGGCCCCGAGATGAACATACACCAATCAGAGCTTTTTTATGATGAGTAATCACGAACTTTGGAACCTTTAAAATAAAGTCTGGCTTTTTTTCCCCAAGACCTAAACCATATTTGGCTAGCTGATTTTCCTTCCTTTTTGTTTTGTGAAAATACTTCCCATCCGTAATTCCCTGATAAATCTTGATGGTAGGTAAACCTTGTGATCAATTGTGAGAAGAGCTCAGTAATGGTAAAGGGTTAATTTGTTTATATTTATGTTTATGTTATATTTGTTTATGTTTATATATTTGCTCATTATTTTACTTTAGCCAGAGAGGATTGCAAAAGATAAATACAATGCAAAAAGAGAGACATCACAGGCCTTAAGTTAAAATATTGATTGCTGATGGAGGGGGGAGGGGATGATAGCTTACTTTTCTAGGTAGCAGCTTAGAAAATTCCTTTAATCAAAGCATACCGCTTAGATGCACTAAACACACAGAAGTGTTTTTCTTCAGTTGTACATTAGCATTTAGGTTTGCTTTTTTTTTTTTTTTTTTTGAGACAGCGTCTTGCTCTGTTGCCCAGGCTGGAGTGCAGTGGCATCATCATAGCTCACTGCAACCTCAAACTCCTGGGCTCGAGTGATCCTCTCACCTCAGCCTCCCAAAGTGGTAGGATTACAGGCATGAGCCCCCCTGCACCCAGCCACCAGTTCATTTTCTTTACAATGTTATTTGGAGGTGCATGGTATCACCTTCTGCCTGGAAGGCTCTTCCCCACTGTCTCCTAGTGACTGCCTACCACCCGACTTCAGACCCCAGCTCCAGTCCGCTTCCTCAGACTAGCCTCGACAAGCCCCTACCTCTGCCTTGTGCTGTCACAGGACCCTGTGGGTCCCCTTCATTGCACCCGTCCCCTCTGGCCTTGCTCACTTGTCTGCTTATCTGTCGTCTGCCTCCCCCTGTGTGTGTATTGAGTTTCACACACATAGGTGAAACTCAATAAAGTTGAGCAAAGACAAACTACCTGAGAGCTATAATCTCAACAATTCCCAGAACTCCCACAGGATTCAAGTTCTAACCAATCAGGGTGGAAAGACCTTGATGAATACTTGAGATATTCCAGACACCCCACAAGGGCCATACCTTGAGAGTAGGGCTAAACTAGCACTAGAGAAAGAACTACTCTAGACTTTTAATCTTACGTTAACAAAGCTTATCTTAATCTTTATCTTATCAAATCATAAAAACAAGACTCTAAAGCAGTAGGGGGCTCCATAACTAATTTAACTACCTGCAGAAAAGCAAAACAAAAAGCTTCAATGGAAGAAAACAAAATCCAGACACTTCACAATGAATGAAGTGTCCAACATCCAGTCAAAAATACTAGATATTCAAGGCAGGAACACATGATCCATAACCAGGATAAAAATAAGTCAATGGAAACAGACCCAGAAGTGATAGAGATGATGGAATTTACATGCAAGAACTTCAAAACAGCTATTATAAATATGTCTGAGACCTTAAAAGCAACGTAATAGAGAGAGAAATGGCAACCATAATAAAAGAATCAAATGAAACTTTTAGAGCTGAAACATAATGAAAATTTCACTGGCTAGACTTAGCAGCGATGAGACACTGAAGAATAAAAAACAAAAACTTGAAGACATAGCAGTAGAAACTATGCAAACTGAACACAAAGAGAAGGAAGGCTGAGCAAAGAATGAAGAAAGCCTCAGTTACCTGTGAGACAATATCAAGTAGTCTTCCACGCTTTGGAGTTGCAGGTAGATAAAGGGACGGACAGACAGATTGAATAAAAAAAGGCAGAACATTTTTCAGTATTCGCTTGTATCTCGCTGAGCTCCTCTAAATATTAGAGCATGTAAAAAGCAAACAAACACAAAGCCACCCAAACTTCAGGGGAGAAATGATTTCATCATCGATCCTAGGCATTTAAGTCGGTCAGTTGATATTCTGAAATATCACAGGTCTTTCTACACTGGCGCTGTACAAAAGCATCCGGACGGTGCATTTTTACACAGCCCTTTATTTTCTTTCCCAAGATGTAATTGTAGCATGAACACATAAACCGTGGGTAACGTGAACCAGATAACATGCACGTACTGTAGGTCACATCACATGTTTAAATGCTTCTGGAGAACTCCGGATCATGTCCGGGTGGCTGTCATTGGTGGAGCAGCGGCCTCAGAGAAACGGGCAGGAGCTGGGTGCCCGTGACACACTCGGAATGTGTCCAGAACATCATAAAATTGACGCCAGAGAAGAAAGGACTGGAAGAGAAGACAGGGCCGTCATGGGCTGTGCGCTGGAGGAGGAGCCCAGGGAGGAGCGGGGACGATGAACCGAGGAGGAAGCGGTGCTGAAGCTCCCTTGGCGCTTCTCTGAACCCTGCACTTGGCCTACATGTCAAACGGCCGAGAAGCTGAGCACCGCGCCGGGGCGCAGGGAGCGAGCCTGCGAGGCGCTCCCACGGCGCAGGTGAGGCCGCCGTGCTGTGCGCCCTCTCGCGTCCGCCGTGCTGTGCGCCCTCGCCCTGGCACCGACCCTTCCCCTTTCCGCCCCGCCGGGCGAGCGCACGGCGCTTTCCGTTCCCTCCACTCCCCCGGAGCAGCCCTGGATGAGAAGGTCCCCGGTGCCCTCCGGGCTCCCAGCAGCGCGGGGCGTGGAAGGAGGTGCGCGCACGTGTGTGAGTGGCGCCTGCTCCTGCATTTCAGTACGTGTGCAAGGGAGAAAGCGCCTCGAAAGCCCCTTTGGCCTCCGTTAGTCCCCCGCCACTTGGGGATGGATCAGCCCGTTCAGGGGTTTGCTGCCGAGCTGAAAGGGAGATGGAGAGCTATGGGGAATGTTCTCGACGCATCCAGCCTTCTTTCTCTTCACCCACCCAAGCTGGCACCTTAAAAGCCCCACACCCCATAGCAGCGGTTCTCGGGGTGGACTGACAGCGTCGGCACCGCCAGAGAAATGGTCAGAACCGGAGTTGTTGGCCCCAGCCCGGATCTACGCAAGAAACTGGCTCTATCCCCTCCCCCCGCCCCCATCGTGTTGACCAGCCAGTTCTCAGGTGAGTCGGTGCACGCCGGGAGCGCGGACCACGGGGAAGGACTCCCTCAGCGCACACAGCCTGCGCCACCTTCGGGTTTTAACGCTGAAAGCCCAGCGCACGCGCAGGGTTTCACACAGAACCACGCAGCTGCGCACACCTCGCAGCCTTTCGCTGATTAGTTTCCCAGCTCGCTAGAGGTCGGGATCCTGCGGAGCTGTGTCCCCAGATAGCTATGACGCGGGAACACGTGTCCCAGAAACTTGGCTAATGAAAAACCTAAAAGAGAATTCTTTATAGGGTTTGAATTCTTTTACTGTCCACGGTGGTTCTGAAATTTGTCTGAGGAGTCAGCCCTTGATTTTGGGGAAGCCACGTGGTTGCAGTTTGCAGCCGCCAACGCTTGTTACCTTGGGCTGTGTAGGGTAAGGCAGCGGGACTTTCTCAAGGTGACCCAGGTAGCAAGGTTTTTATGGCCGTAGCCAGTGGGGAGTGTGCTGCCCTCTACTGACGATGCAACTAAACGAGTTGTTCACAGTTCCTGAAACTGTATTCCTTGGTTCAGTTAGTGTGTATAGCTGAAGATTCTTTTACTAAGCGCGGTTCACATTCTTTTAATTCTTGGAAGTCGTAAGGTGTGACTGTTTTCGCCTACCCCATATTAAAGGCCCAGATGCACTTGTGCTTTGTAAGTATGCTCCCTGGACCAGAAAAACATCAAACATTACAGGAAGCTGGAGGTTTAGAACTGCTTCCATTCTTCCCAATTCTTTGGATTCGCTGAAGTCATATCAGGGGCATTATTCAATAATGAGAAAGTGGGTGTTTTCTTCTTTCTTTGAATACAATTATCTTATCGTGGTTTCATTGGTAAAATAAGTTTTGTTATCTGTTAAGCCTTATGAAGTCTTTGAGTAGCCAACAAATCGTTCTTTGAAAAGCAGTGCCTTTGTGACTTTAGTAATAATTCAGTGTAAAAAAGAGTAAACAGGTGGTTTCCTACGGGAAATGCTTTTTATTGTGGGGAAGAGGGAGTAGGTGGGGACTGAAAATGATGAGGGACTCGTGGAAATGTCATAGGAGGATGGGAAAATAGCAGCAAAACCTACTCGAGCACACGAGCAGTAGTCAGCTTCACAAAAACATCCAAGCTGCTGTTAAATGAGTTGCGGATTATTTAATGATGTAACCGAGTGATCATTGTTTTGTATCTATGAGACCACTTTGCGTCATTTTGCCTTGGTCAGTCATTTCGAACTGTGCAAAAACAAACATGTCCTGGGACCTAATGTGCACCTGGCGCAGTGCTGCGGGCTGGGCTCAGTGCTTAAGGAGATGGAGATTTGGCTCCCAAGGCAACAGGTGAGTAAATAGAGTAACTGAGCCCTGTGTTCGGTCTCCTCCTCCCACTGAAACCACATGCATGAAAGATATTCTCCCCAAGTCTGTTGTCCAGGCTTTAATTTTGTTCATGTTCTTTAGATTTTTTAAAAATTTAACATCGAATTTCAGAAGCTTCTAGGATTAATATAACTGGCAAGAGCAAATGTATATAAACAACCTTCTTCACTCATTGGACCACGTTGTTTGATCACTTCTCTGAAACAGGATTTCTTTTCTTTCCTTAATGCCCTCTCTTTTTTTCTTCTGAGAGATGCTCATTCTATTGTATGTCACGGATCTAAATTAGACTAGAGCAATTACTAATCCATTCAGGTGTCTCTTCCTCCC
>RJWJ010018840.1:0-31063 GCA_004363605.1 Indri indri
TTCTCTAACTCAGTTACGCAATTCCATTCATCCAAATGCCTTGACACCCTTTTTTATTCTTCACCCCATTCCTCCCAAGCCTTCAATTCCATCTCCTGAATATCTTTCAAATCTATCTCCTCCTCTTCATCCCCACCAGGACTTCCCTTAGTCCAATCCCCTCATCTTAGGTTGGAATTCCTGTAACAGGTGTCAAAGTAGTTTACCTGTCTCTAGTTTTGCCCTGGCTCCCACAGACTTTCAGTATCTCTACCCAAAACTCCCTTTCCCTCTTGCCTGGGTTCCTACTCACCCTTCAAACTCAGTCTAGTGTCACCTCTTCTGGAAAGGCTTCACACAAACCTCAGTTCCTCCCACCCCACCCCTCTTAGTTGCAGCCTTTCTCTGAAGCAGCACTGTGGCCCTACCATACACAAATATACTATCGCACATCTCCTTTGCCATGCTATACCCTCCATTCAAAAGGTAAAAATCAGAAGCAAGAGATAAGTGATTTCTTTTATGGACCATTTTAAACTTCTCTACATCAACAAAAAATTTCACCTCATGGACTGGTCTCAACACTCATATTTCAGGAAGTGTATCAATATTTAAAATTTATAATTAGGAATCCAAAGAAGCTTGAGTAAGGATGCCAATACAGAGTTTCAATAACTGAAACTCACTGGAAGTTCCATCAGTAGCCCTCTGCTATCATCTCTCTTCGGCTAAAATTCTGTGACCATGCAAATTGTCCCATTGTTAGGCTTACTCTGAATTTACCTTTCCCAGTAAAAGCTAATTCCACCCAATGGAAAGCACTTATAAGATAACAAAATGAGCATTCTGCCAAAAGAGTTGTATTCAGAAGACCTAAGCACTACCTCACCATTAAAGAGACAAAAATGTTCTTCCAGAAATGGCTGTCCTAAGTGTTTTTGTACATAATCCTTTTTCCACTGATCACATTGACCTGAATGAATTGTTGGTGATATTTAATTTGCTGGGTGAGGCAAAGTAAATCATTCATGGTTGGTCAATTAGTATTTATCTTACAAAGAACATTAAACTTTCCATCTGGCAGTACTAAATGGTTAGTATTTACCAAGTTACTCAAAGGTTATTGTTATCTAAACTGAGAATAAGCTAACCATATAAATAAACTGTGCAAAATAAAACAATGTTACTTAAGGCCAAAGCTTTTTTAAAGAAAGAAGTTAAATAGTAAAAAGAAAATAATGGTAAAATGCCTTTTTAAGGGGAGGTATTCAAAAAAATAATTTTAATTTAACTTATTTTTTGATTAGGTAGTATATTCACATGGTTTAAAACTGAAAAGTCACAAGAGGCTATATAGCAAAAAAATCTTCTCATCTGTGTTCCCTAGCCACATAGTTCTTTTCTCTGAAAGCTAACAGTTACTGGTTTCTTATCTATCCTTCCATAGATAAATCATAACTATATAAATAAATACACATATATTAATTTATAAATACATATAATGTAAATTATGCAATTGCTAACATATTCTACAAACTGCTGTTGCATACTTTGCTTTTTAAAATGCTTTTAATTACATTTCTGAAATAAATGGTAAAATGGGAAAGTTTAAAGGCACTGGAAACACCAAATCGAAAAGTGCAAAGTGTTGAAAATTGCTGGCCATCAACTTTTCAAATATATGAAGGGTTATGAGAGCTCAGACAGCAAAAACACTCAGTGTCACAAACATTTATTGAGTATCTACTATGTGCAGAGGACTGTGAAGAAAATGGAGAAATGCATGGGGCTGAAAAAGACCTAGTTTCGGATTTTTAGGAATTTACAATCTAGTACATGACACTAGACCACATAACAGATCTCACCCAACTTTCCCAAACAGAAACACTAGAAACAAATTAATACATTTTTTCTCTGCTCAGTATATTTGTTATTTGTTCTAGATAAGACATCGTGCCCAAAGATAGATACATTTTTATACTGAGAACTATGAGTCTTCATCATCAGTATGGAATGAATAAATGTGACAAAATGGACTTAATCTACAATAGGGGACTCTAAGTTGCATAAAGTGCAATGTAAAACAAACAAAATAAAACTAATTTCTTTACACAATGGAATACTGAACAGCAATTAAAACAAATGGATGAGTTTCAAGTAAAGGCTAAGTGAAAAAAAAAAGAATACATAAATAAAATGGATTATGTCTATATTTGTCAATATTGATAAATCTCAAAAACGCATCATTGGGGAAAACAGCAAATTCTAAAGAGCTGGCTACCATTTTGTACATTTTTTTAAAATATGCAAAACATTACTATATATTGTTTATTTACATATAGTAAAATTACACACCAACTCAGGAAAATATTATAGTTACCTCTGGAGAGGGAGAGAAGGATAAAGAAAATGGAGATGAAAGGGCGTTAGCTCTCTCTATATAAACACTTATTTTAAAAAAATCATACCATAAGCAAAGATCAGAAACAAACATGGCAACATGTTATTATGTATTAAATCTTGGTGATTGATAGAGGGTATCATATTGACTTCTGTCCCTTTCAGGATATTTGAAATATTTCATTATTAAAAACAAGAAATCTTTTAAATAAACACTATGAAGTTGGTGTGTTGTCCATAATTCCCTCAAGCCTAAAGTGCAGAAAGTCAGAAGGAGGGATTGGAATTTGCATCCATTTCATTCTTCAATTCCATAATTGTAACCAGAGCCACCAAAAGATAGATAGATAGATGATAGGTGATTGGTTGATTGATGATTCATGGAGAAGCATGCCTTCATCTTGAACTCACTGGGAATCCTAAGAAACCCAATTCCTGAAGAACACTTTCTGCATTCTCTCAACCTAAGATTGTCAGTTATAAATACTGACAACAGGTGAACAACCCTTTCCAGAAAAATAATGTCCCACTCAACTGTGGAAAAAGAATTCTTTGTGAAGAGAATTTTTTAAGCTAATCAATTTAAAGTAACAAACACTTGGTTCAAGTAGTCACTGCAGAGGAGACAACAGTAACAGTAAACTTTTGCTAAGCACTTCCGAAATGCCAAATACTGTGCTAATAGCTTTACAAGCATTTACTCATTTCATCCTAACAGCCCTCTTATTAGCCCCCTTTTACAGACGGGGCACAGAGAAAATAATTTTTTGCCCCAAATCACAGTTAAATAGTTAATAATTGACAGAAGCAAAACTCAAACCCAGATCTGAATGACTTCAGCTCTCAGGATACTGTCCCACACCCAGTGTTTGTCTTGTGTCTGTTTATTCCATAACATCCGTGACAGCTAACCTTCCTTGAAGAGAACATGATAAATCACCCTTCCTTTAGCGCAGTGAGGATGAGACTCACAAGAATAAGAAGAAAAGGGCTATATAAAGTGGTCTGAAACTCAGAACCCTATTCCCGAGTTGTAATTCAGTTTGGTTTCTCCTTCCAGAGCGCCTATAGTTGGATTAACCAGTTATCTATACTGCTAAACTGTACCCCACCCCTCCTATCAGACGAGCAAAGAACACTTTCTTGTGTTCTAACAATTTTACAAGCGTGCTCGGGGTTGGGGGAAAAAAAGAAACCCTTATCAAAGTTTCAAGGAAGCCCAGACTCAGAATGTAAACACAGAGCAGGGCGGGTACCTTCAAGATCATCTTTTAGCCCAGTCCTTTACACCCCGTCTGTCAAGCAGCTCTCCACCCTCTCTCGCACACCTCCATAACGGGACACTATCTTTCCTTGCTGGTCTGGACAGCACTTCCTAAGGGGATGGAGTCAAGCTAGGCCTCCCTCTACGTCTCTCGCCCCTACTCATCCGGGCCCACACTGAGCCCGTCTGCTCCGCGGGCCGCAAGGCAGAGCCAGAGAAGGGCCCTATCATGTAGGCCCGCGGGACATAGGGCGAGGACCAGGTTGGGGAGCGGACCTGCGGGCGCGGTGGGTGGGAAGCTGCTGGCCGCGGCGGAGTTGAGGCCTGGGGATAGGAGGCTGGAGGAAGAGACCCTGGGGGCAGGCAGGATGCTCTCCCGAGTCTCCCGCTGACGCGCGGCTCTCACCAGACAACGGTCTGAGGATCGCTCCCGCGCCGCTGCCGCCGCCGCTCTCGCCGCGTTCCTCGGGCGAGAGCCTAACCGAGCGCCGGAAAGCAGGCGGGGCGCAAGCCCGCCCCTCGGGTTCCGCAACTCAGGTGCGTGGATCGATGACTCGTCGCTCGACCCTGGCCCCGCTACTCGCACGCCCCGCCACACCCACCCGGAACGCCGAATCGGCGAACGCGCCCTTACGTCCCCTGAGAAGACTCCTGTGATTGGCTGCTCCTCGGACACGATCCGCCCTCTTCCCTACAGCTTTTAGAAGAGGAGGCGGGTGCGGGCCCGCGAAGCGCCTTAGGTTGTCTCGGGGCTGCTTGGGGCCACTGCGGAGCTGTCCTGCCAGCCTCTGTTCCCGCCGCGAAGCGTTCTCCTCTGCCAGCGACCGGCGCACTGAAACACAAGGCCTCCCACGGGGTAGTTGCTTTGGCCTCGCACCCAACGGGGGAGCTCTTAGGCCTTCCATTCCCTCAGACATTTCGCAGACGAGGACCAAAACGATACTGTCGCGTAGCCCATCCAGCCCAGAGCGCCCTGCCACTCCTTGCCATATCTGCCACTCTGGTGGAGTGTTGAATGCTGACCAAGACAAGGCAGATACTGACTGATCTTTGTAATCAGCACAGCGTTGACCTCTGCTGCAGGGAACCCCAACCAGTCTCAAGGCCCAGGGACGTCCCGGTAGAAACGTGGCAGCGGTAGAAAAACTGTTAGGAAAGAGATCGCACAACTCCTGAGAAAGACCTTTTATTTTATTTTATTTTATTTTTTTAAAGAGATGGGATCTTGCAGTGTTGCTCAGGCTAGACTCAAACTCAAGCCATTCTCCAGCCTCAGTCTCCTGAGTAGCTGGCATTACAGACGCCCCACTACTGCATCAGGCTTGAAGACATTTCAATGATCTTTTCAAATTCCTGAGTCACCATTGAGAGGAAACTTTGACTGAATTGATGATAGAAAACAGTAAAAATTTTTTACAACCATAACCATTAAAAAATTTACCACAGATGAAACTATTTAAACAATCTTAACAGCTCATTGAGATTTCTTGCTATACAGCAAATTTCAAATGTCATCAAATTTTTTGCAGTTTGTGATGTATTTCAATTAATAATGAAGCTCTAATTTGCAGAATACGTGTGAACTGTTAGTTCCTGTGCAGCTAGCTTGGAGCCACGAAAGGGGTCACATCAACCACAAAGGGACAGACATTACGGAGTTTCTGCAAGGAAGTGCCATCAAATTTCACTTTGGCTGCTGTGTGGAGAATGGATTGGATGGGAATCAAGAATGGTGGCAGTGAAACTGAATTGAATGGATATGAGATATATTTTGAAAGTAAAATTGATGAAACTTAATTATGGATTAGCTATAAAGGGATTACAGAGAAAAGGAAGAAATCAAAAATGACTTCCAGGTTTCTGCCATTAGTAATTGGGTGTTTGTGCCATTTACTAAGAAGAGAAGGGCTAGCGGAGTGACCAGGTTTGGGAAGAAAGAAGTAAAGTTTTAATTCAGGATATGATCTGATTGAGATGCCTATGAGATAGACACAAGAAGCTATTAAATAGGCGATGAGATACATGAATCTGACACAGATTGACCAGACTGTAAACAGTGTGTTAGTTCCATATTGCTGCTGTAACAAATTACCACAAAATTAGTGTCTTAAAACAACACAAATTTATTATCTTATAGTTCTGGATGTTAGGAATCCAGAATGGGTTTCAACGGACTAAAATCAAGCTCTCAATAGGGTTGCCTTCCTTCTAGAACAGGGGTGGGGAACTTGTAGCCTTAAGGCCACATGTGGCTTTCTAGGTCCTTAAGTGCGGCCTTTTGACTAAATCCAAATATTACAGAACAAATCCTTTTATTCATATTAATACATTTTTCTTCATCTTTCATATTTTTATTTTTAAAAGGAACGTATTTCAAATACCAAAGAATAAAATAAGTTTCAAAAGAAATAATCCTCCCAGATTTACTGGCACAATAAGAACATTAGTAAGCCATAAGGGCTAAATTGACAGCTGCTACACTCATGATGTGGTTCTAACTCCCCCGGCCTGACTGGCACCACTACCCCACGAGGTTGGTTGGCGAGAGTTGATGGCGGTCGAGTATGCCAGTCTGTTAATCAGCTTTTGACAATGGTGCACTGTGTTTCTGTTTGAAGTGGAATTTGTGAATAGTTGCACAGCTTGACAGTATTTTTTAATTCTGTCTGCTTCACAGCCCATCATGTCAAAAGGAAGACCAAGAGAACGCTGAAGGAAGAAAATAGATTTTTTAATGAGATTGGGAATTGCAGTATTATCTTGTTTCTGCGAAAGATAAGATGATTTGCTTGCTTTGTGATACTGCCATATCAATGTTAAAGAAATTCAATGCTCATCAGCATTATAACACTCATAAGAACCTCAAATATTTTAAATTAGAGAAAGAGGCATGAAAGGTTGTATTGCAGAAATTAAAAGATGAAAAGCAAAAGCAAAGACAATTCTTTCAAAGCAGTATGAGCAGATACAGATGCTCTCATTACTTTTCATGCAAGCAGCAATAAGGTCTGGAAATAATGCTACTGAAGCAACTTTTATAAAGTAGCTTATATACTCAGGAAAAAAGGGAAGGCATTCAGTGTTGTAGAAATTGTGAAAGAATGCATTGTTGAAGTTTTAGGATGCTTAGACCCCAATAACATTTCAAAGTACAAACAACTGCCTCTTTCAAGGAGAACCATAACTGACTGGCAGCATGAATTAGCCTTCAACTTAACAGAACGACTTCATGCAATACTTCGAAAGGAAAACGTGTATTATTCAATTGCTTTGGATGAATCAACTGATACTACTGACTTGGCGCAGGTTTTATACTTCATTCAGGTCATAACAGAAGATTTTCTTTGCTGTGAATAATTACTCGCTTCGGGCACTCTTGTGAACAGAACACGGGGAATAGATATCTTCAACAGCTTTCAAGATAAATGTGAAGTTGGACTGAATTTGGTAAATTTAGTGAGTGTATGTACAGGTGGTGCACCTTCCATGACAAGAAAATATGAAGGGTTTATTGCACAGATTTAAAAATAAAAAGTATTAGCAGGTGGGGCGCAGTGGCTCACACCTGTAATCCTAGCACTCTGGGAGGCCGAAGTGGGAGGATCACTTGAGATCAGGAGTTCAAGACTGGCCTGAGCGAGAGCGAGACCCCCATGTCTACTAAAAATAGAAAAAATTAACTGGACATGGTGGTGCACTCCTATAGTCCCAGCTACTTGGGTGGCTGAGGCAGGAGGATCGCCTTAGCCCAGGAGCTGGAGGTTGCAGTGAGCTATGATGACGCCACTGCACTCTAGCCAGATGCTCTCATTTCTTTTTATTGTATCTTGTATCAGCAAAATCTCTGTGCTAAAACTATGATTTTAAGTGACACTTGGCAACAAGTTATAAGTATTGATAATTGTATTCCTGCAAATGCAACATGGCAGCCTCAGTTTCCTAACATGCTAAAGTTGAATGATGAGATGTTCAGTGTGGATTTGCCATATCATTCTTTTTTTGTTGTTTTTTGTTGTTGTTGTTGTTGTTTGAGACAGAGTCTCACTTTGTTGCCCGGGCTAGAGTGCCGTGGCATCAGCCTGGCTCACAGCAACCTCAAACTCCTGGGCTTAAGCAATCCTCCTGTCTCAGCCTCCCGAGTAGCTGGGACTACAGGCATGTGCCACCATGCCCGGCTAATTTTTTTTATATATTTTTAGTTGTCCGATTAATTTCTTTCTATTTTTAGTAAAGACAGGGTCTCACTCTTGCTCAGACTAGTCTCGAACTCCTGACCTCACGCGATCCTCCCACCTCGGCCTCCCAGAGTGCTAGGATTACAGGCATGAGCCATCAAGCCTGGCCTGCCGTATCATTCTAAAGTGCATTGGCTATCACAGGGACAGGTGTTAGCCACAATTTTATCTCTGTGAGAGCAGATTTTAAATTTTATGAAGAACAAAATCAGCAACATGAATTATTGAAAGATTTCTTTTTTTTTTGAAAGAAGATTTCTATAGCATTTCTGTGTGATATCATGTCAAATCAAAATGACTTGAATATTTCTTTGCAAGGTAAAACTAAGTCTATATATGATACGTGTAAAAAATTCCAAGCATTTTGAAAAAGCTATCTTTTTTAAAACACTTCTTCTTCAAAAGGAAATTTCAGATGAACATTTTCCCCAATTAGCAAAGGTCATTGATGAGCAGGATGATATATGCAAATCATTTGAATAATATGCAGCTGTTATAAACCTATTAATTGGAGAATACAATGAAAGACTCACTGACTTGGAGAATCATGACATCACACTCAAATTAGCATTTCAGCCTCACCAAGTAGGTATCACCAAGGCACGTAAAGAACTACAGATGGAATGGATTGAGCTCTTAGTAGATGACATTTTAGTTATTGATGCTGAGAAAGATCCAACTGAAATATGGAAAAATGCAGTAGAACACCTACGCCTTTGGCAACATGCCTGAAAAATGCTTTCTTGCTTTTCAATCACTTATTGCTGTGAATCTACATTCTCCCACCTAACCCAAATCAAGATGCCCTTAAGGTCACAAGTGACTGAAACCCATCTAGAGGATCAACTGAAACTGTGGACCTCCATGCTACAACCAAATATTCAAATGCTTTCCAACAAAAACAGACACAACAAAGTCATTAAAAGGTTAGTTAATGTTAAAATTAACAAATAGTTTTCATTTTTGAAATTAAGTGCATAGTAGATTTTTACAAAATAATGTACATTTTTAAGTATATCTAATTGAAGTTTCTTGAATGTGGCATTATTTGGTTACAGCTAAATTAATGTGGACTTCCAACATGAAATGGTTCCCCACCGCTATTCTAGAGGATTTCCACCTTCCTTCACTTGTGGCCCCTCTGCCCTCTGCTTCCATTGTCACATCTCTGACTCTCTTGCCTCTCTCTCTCACTTCAAGAGCCTTGCGATTACCTTGGGTCCACCCAATAGACCAGAATAATTTTCCCACCTCAAAATCCTTAACCACATCTGCAAAATCCCTCTTGCTATGTAAGGTAACATAGTCACAGGTTCCAGGAATTAAGATGTGGATATCGGGGGTGGGACGGGGTGAAAAAATAAAAGACATGGATATCTTTGGGGAGCTATTATTCTGCCTACTGCAAGTGGTATCGAAAGTCACTTGAAAGTCAAGATAGGCATATTGCTTTTAACGTTACATGGCATACCACCAAATACCCAGAGTAGAACATTAATTTTTTCTATCGAAAGTTAAGAAAATTAACTTCAAAAATAATGTTTAATGTTCAGTTTTTAAAATCTGGGTGCTACTTACACCCAGAATGTTTAGTTTCTAAAAATTTGGATATACACTTAATATATGTGACTTTTTGTTTGTAAATTATACTACGGTGTGTTTTTAAAATACTTAATGCTTAACATTATAGGTAGGAATAATGTAACTATAAGTATAAATACTTTTAACAGTAGGTAATACATTTTGAGAACTTGTGCATACTTACTAAGCCACTTCTAAGTTTTGTGTTTGTTTTACCAATATTGAGAATTTTATATTTCCATATATAGTCAGGTAGTTCTGTGTTCATAGAATCATTTAACCTTAAATGAAATGACCTTCTTTTTAGTATTTTCTCCTATGTTTTCTTGAGATCGGTTTGCAGCAAAGAGCCTCAGGAGGCATTTTCCGTTGGCTTCTTGAGATCACTTTTCTATGGGTAAATAATATTACATTTCTGGATTTCTATTGCTGGATTGCTATTTAATGGTGTGAATTAACATACCAAAAATCTTCCCCATGAGTTAAGTTTTGTTTGATTTGGCTTCATTTGACTTTAGTCTGAGGACTCTATAAACTGCAAAAAAGCATTTATGGCTTTGTAGTATAACAAAAATTAGATTTTTCTATAGACTACTCCATAAGGAGAAATATAACTTCAAGCATTAAGGGCATTATTAGACTATCAGTGATCCCCAGGTCTTAAGAGATCATCAAATCCAACCTTCTCATCAAAGGGGAAAACCTTTCTACAGCATCCCTGACAGATGCTCATTTGGCCACTTTGGGAACATTTCTTATAACAGGGACTTGTCTTGTTCTTTTAGTTGGTGATTTAATTATTATAAAGTACTCTGCCTTTCTGTAAATTCCACCCATGTATAGGTAAATACTTTACCTATATTCACTCAGTACTGATAATAACATTAAGACGTTATGATTAACATTAAGATTCTATAACCCTCATTTTATAGACAAAAAGACCGAAGCCCAGAAGGTAAAGTTACCTGAGGTTGCAATGCTGTTCAAACCAGATATCACCGCATAAGCCAGATTGGTTATAGCCTCCCCAGAAAAAGAATTGCTCCTGTTGCACCAAGTAGCCTTATGAGGCTACACTGCATAGGGAAAGCAGTTCTTTTCCCCTAGGAAAAGTATGTAAAGATTAAGATTATATTGGCTGAAAATAATTCAGTAACATCCTGAAGTGTATGGGTCAACTTTAGGATTGCAAGAGCATGAAGTTGAGAGGTATGCTTACAAATGTACTGATTAAAATACTTATAACTGGAAGAGAATCCTTTGTAAAATTCATATTTCAGGACCATTTAATCACTATTCATAGCCCCAATTACTAATCAGTTTATCATGCCAGCCAATCAGTTTTTAGAGCACATATAGTGGTGAACTATCCCTATGCTAGCTTTTCCAATTATAGAAGAGGGGTACAAATAAATATAATGACTTTGTGTTTGTTTTTGTGAAATATCACCCTTTATTGGGATTTTAAAATTTATTTTTCTTTATGGACTATGAAAGTATCGTGTTTTAAACCAATAAATTATTTTATTTCTTATCTGGCTGCTAGGGAAATGAGGCAAGCCCAAGAGTTCTTAGTCATCCCTGACTAATAGAAGTTCAGAAAGTTTAATTGGCACAGCTATTCCGGAAGAACTAGAAAAGTGTTAAAAACTAGTTTGCCTTTAACTTTGTTATAAAAAGTTGGATCAACACAATTATGTTCTAAAATAACTGCTTATTAAAAGTTATATGGGAAGTATGTTCTTTTGGACTTTAAAGGAACTAGCTAAGATCAACAGCACTCCGTACCAACAAGCCTTTGGGGAAATTTCATGATTTCCCAGCACAGGCTAAGCAAACAGCCAAGGCACTGGTCCAATACCCCTGAAGCTGAGGAATAATAGCCCACATCTTGTGGTCAGCATGCAGTTAAGGATGAAGCTGGGGTCCCACACGGCCATTCCTTTGGAGTACTTAGGTGGGCTTCTTAACACCTATGTGGGTACTTAAGACACATCCAAATATACGCAATTGACATCTATAAAACCTGAGCATGAACAGAAGGCCCCAACCTCTGTCTTCTCATGTCTTTCATGCTCCTACTCTGGAATCAATCTAATTCTACCTTTCAAATCATGTCTGTTTTTCTTCCCTATCCTCTTCATGCTCCTAAACATGAGCATTCTCTTATGATTAGCTTCTGCTCCTGGTCCTCTACCTACTCTATCTTTTAGAATTTCATTGACTCTCAAGCCTTCCATTTTGACTTCTATGTAGATAAATCCTTGGATACATAGTCCAGCCTACTCAGGCAGCAAATGCTATCTCTGCTGTGAAACCTACTCTGAACCCTATCCCAAAATAATCTCTTTCTCCTCTGAATTCCTGTAGCACTTGTCTTGACTACCCATTTCTTACCTATTATTAATTACCTGGTGTCTTTGAATGTATATATTTGTGACTATAAAATTATGCATCTGATGTATTATAAGGAACCCAAGAAAATCAGTGACATTAGTCACCTCCCTATGTATGACCTATTTCTTTAATTAGATCATAAATTCCTTGAAATTAGCCCTGTTAGGTATGCTTGTCTCCCTGATAGTTCTTTGAATCATACCTTATTTAAGAAACATAGTCAATAAGCATCGAGTCAAAGGAGGATCACATCACCTACCAAAGATTCATTGCCATTCCTATTCTTTTTTCTATGGCTAGGCCTAGTCACTTGTATTCATCTTCCACAATCCATCACCCTCCACTAGCTAGGCTTTTGATCTTAGTAGTGAAATACTGTTGCTCAGTCTTTATAATGAATCAAACATAAAAGAGAATGGTGGCTGGGCATGGTGGTGCCTGTAATCACAGCAGTTTGGAAATCCAAGGCAAGAGGATCACTTGAGGCCAGGAGTTTGAGACCAGCCTGGGCAACATAGCGAGACCTCTTCTCTACAAAAAAAAATTGTTTTTTAAATAGCTTGGTGAGTTGAAGAGCAAGGAGAAATTTGGTGATGTTATAAGAAATGGAGGCAGAAAGTAACTGGAGACGCAGCTAAGATGTGGAGTAAAGGCCAGGTCAGCAAGGGCCTTGCATGATGTCATGCTAAGGAGATCAGACTTTCTCCTCACTATAATTGGGAGGGTTTTTAATCAGGGAAATCAGATTTGCATAATTATAATTATGGAAGATGGATTGGGAAGAAGAGGAAGGACTAGAAGAGGGGATACCAGTTAGGAATAATATTTCAGGACCTGAATTAAAGCAATAGCAATGGGAATTAAGAATGAGAAGATAGAATCGAAAGAATGTGGAGAAAGAATGGACAGAACTCGATGACAGAAATGAGAGGTTTCTGTTTCAGACAACTGGGTGACTGGTAATGCCGTTATCTGAAATAGAGGAGAAGCAGATTTAGAGATGAGTTAGAGTAGGTGAGAAGATAATGAGCTCTAATTTTGAAAACGTTGAATTTGCAGCACCCACAGGACATTTTCATGAGATTGAGGATCTGCAGAAAGATATGGACTGGAGAAACAGATTTGCGATAGGCATAATTCACTCCATAAACTTTACGTCTGTTTTGAAATACACTGCTCACTCTTAGCCCAAAGCACCCAACTACATTTCTTGCCCTACCTGTTTTACCAGATTTTTCTGCCCCTGGCTCCCAGTTTATTATACTTTTACTCTTGGCCAATTCATAACTCTTTTATAGTATTTTTCATATAGCAGTTGTCTAAATGTTAGACAATTAAACTCTTAGACATTATCAAATTTAATTTAATAGGGTATAAAGTTCTATGGAAACCCAGGGACTTCAGTCTGTTGCACTTTATGTTAAATATTCACTGGTGCTTTCCTGGAATGTTTCGTCTTTCCCAACTCACTTTTTCCAGCTGCCCATGCACCTAGTCTTTTCTGCCCTCCAGCTGCTCTTCTCTTAATCCCCTTTTTTTACACTGTTGGTCACTGCCTCATTCTTGAGATATTCTATATAGTGGGCTTCCATGGTATCTGATTTCCTGCCTACCTCCAACCTCTCTGGCTGTGATATTTCCTCAAACCCCTACATAAAAGTTAATATTTCCTAGGATTCTGTATTTAGCTTGCCTTATAATCTCATTTTAGAATATACCCAGCATGGTCTCATCCACTTGCATGGCTTAATAAACAATCGTTCAAAATTATTCATGGATCTGGATCTCTAGCCTAGTCTTCTCAGTCCAAACCCAAATACCCAACTGCTTATAGGATACCTTTATTTGGATGTGTTCCACAGGCCCTTCAAATCAACTCATCCAAAATTAAGTTTTCCTCTTTCCCATAAACCTGGGCTTTCTCCTCCATTCTCATTCTCAGTGAATGATATTATCACAGTAACCTGGGAGACCTTGATTTCTACTTCTCCGTCATTTTTCACATTCAGTATGTCCCGAAATCCTATCAATTTTACATTTTAAAAGAGTATTTTCCTAGAAGAGAACATGATGTGATTGAAGATAATACAGGGTGTTCCAAAAGTTGCCATACATAGGGAAAATGGGAAACCATAGCTAAACGTACCTTTATTTACAAAATATACAATTTCCCATTCCTCCTATGTATGGCAGCTTTTGGGACACCACGTAAAATGGGAATGAGAATAGCATACCAGGGAGACTAGCCTGACAGGAGAAAAGTTTTTTGAGAAATGCTGGAAAATATGATTAGAGTTATCAAGTGGGAGAGTACCTTAGAAGGTAACTTAAATGCCGCATATAGTATTTCAGAGTTGATGTGGTCATAGAAACCACCAACATTAGGCAGGTGAACGAAATGGTAATTTCAAACTGCATTTTTAAAAAGTCAGTGATACGAAAAATGGGTGGAGAGACGAGTTAGCAACTATTACCTTTGTAACTATTACCTTTGTAATAGAGCAACTATTACCTTTGTAACTAGGAACAACCATTTCTTAGATTTCATTAAATACATGAGGAAAACAACTTACAAGTTCCAGCTAGAAGCTGAGAAAGTCTGACCTTGGATTTAAATTTAAGTGTAAGTGCCACTTAAAAATAAAAAATAATAAATTCTTATTGAAGAAGGCAAATTGAAGTTAGGTCTGTTACTGCATTAGTGTAAATTGTGTTGAAAATAATTACAGGAAAGACATCATCTGATTGAAAAGTTTCTATAAGCCATTCCTTAATTACAGATGATCTTTTACTTGAATATATATGTAATCATATATTTTAATCACCCAACTGGAATGTGATGATGATTTCCTAAAACATCTGCATTTCCATATGCCTCAATAAAAATTTAGGTTAAATAAACTACATTATAGTATAGCACACTATATGATGCATTTATCTATCGATAAACATGGTAATTTCTTTTTTATTTGACTTAGATACTAATTAACTCAGAGTAAATGGACACCCTCCCCCCCGCCCCCCGCCAATGTTGTCAGTCAATAGTTAAATAAAATGGGGGGGAAGAAGTACAAATTAGGCAACAATAAATGCTGTGTTTCAAAAGCAAAGGAAAAAATTAAAACAGTTGCAGCAAACATTGCATCTTTTGGAAATAAACTATTTATGAGACAAGGAACTAAAAAAGTAAAAGCAAACCCACTTTATCTGATGAAAGTGTCAGGAATCTGGAAGAAGAATTCATTTTCAACATTCAGTTTGGAAATGCAAAGAGACCATGAGTTTTAAAAGCACAGTAACTGAGAAACAAATAGTAGCCATGGACTGACTAACCTGAGTTAGCAGTAAAATACAAACAAACAAAAAAGACATTTTTAAAAATGATGGATGTGATAGATTTAAAAGCAAAGCTTTCTTCTTCCTCCTTGTAATTTTCCTCTTTTTCTCATTGCAATTTTGGTAGTAAAGTTCTAGCGGATCCCTAATTACTTACATGAGGTCCTTGAAAGCACGACTCCCTGTGAGGATACATATCAGTTTCCATCTCGAAGCACAAGCTTCTACCCTGGTGTGGTTTGAAATAATGAGCAGAGCAGCTGTTTGTTCTCTTGGGTTAGCTGCGACAGAGCAGTCATCAATAGGCATCTGAATTCCAGACTAAATCTTAAGCCCCGCCTCTCTGAAAAGGAAGGAAAAAAATGTGGCTCTGAATTCTTCCTGTGTTCCTGGATAGTAGCTTGAAAGTGGAAGGACAGTCGGCGTCTGAGTGTTACTTCCCTATTTTTGAGATACCATTCCACCCAGTGATTTTATTTTCCACCAGAAAATTTTTTTCTGAGTTTCTAAAGATAAAAACAAAAACTACAGTCAAAATCTCAATAGTCTTTTTCACATCGTTTTAACACATAGATACATTCAAAACATTTATTGATATACTACTTTGATCAAACAAGTAAGATAAAAGGATTAAACTAGAGGATTTTTCAAGATTTCTTAACAGCTACAGACCTCAAGATATTTAGAACCCTCAGCTCCATGAGACTGAAGGAAAATCAATATTGTTGCATTTTATCTAAGCTACATTAGAATAGAAAGTATGCTACGTTATATAAAGGATGCACCTTGGGTTTTTGGTACTCAGGGACTCTCACAGCCAGATTGGCGGCAAGGGATACTGACTGATGATCTGATGATCTGCCTGTTGTCAAACACCACTCTCCATTTCATTGGTAAATGGTCATTTGAACACATGGGCACCCTAGCCTTATCTGTCACACAACTTTACATTCTACTAAAGGAAAGTTTTACTAAAAAGAATTCCCCCCCAGGCCCAGAAATTCTTAGTTAATCCTCATATATTTACAGATTATGAAGCAAGCCATAGTCTGAACTTAAAGCATTGTTGCAATCAGAGAAACCAGCTGGACCATAAAAGATAAATCTTTAAATAACTCAAAAATTTCTTGTATTTCTTCTTAAATAAAATGAAAGGTATATATGACCCTTAACATTTTTTGTTAAATCTCTACCTTTCATTCCCATCCGTTTCCTCACATCCAGTCTGCTCTTTTTCCTCTCTTAACTGAAAACCCTGGAAAAAAGTCCTCTTATCCCCTGCCTCATTTTTTAGTCTCTACCACTAAAGCCCAGCTGGACCCTCTTTGGAGGGGGCGGGAGAGAGTACTTCTAAGTGGGCCAACGTAGGATTCTCTTTTTCAAGCAGAGAAAGGAGTGGGTCTCATGGATAATACCTATGCTTTCTCACTTCCTTTTGGTTAATCTTGACAGACATGCCCTCCCCCCAATAAAAATATCCAGTATTTAATATACTGCCCATAGACTGCCGCTGGGACCTCACTTGAGAACTTACAAATCAGCAGGGAAAAAATGAGCCTTCCAATAGAAAAAGGGGCAGAGTAGGCCGGGCACAGTGGCTCACGCCTGTAATCCCAGCACTTTGGGAGCCCAAGGCAGGAGGATCTCTTGGGGCCAGGAGTTCTAGACCAGCCTGGGCAACATAGTGAGACCCTGTATCTACAAAACATACAAAAATTATCCAGGCATAGCAGTGTATGCCTATAGTTCCACCTACTCGAGAAGCTGAGGCAGGAGGATTGCTTGAGCCCAGGAGTTTGAGGTTGCTGTGAGCTAGGGTGACGCCACGGCACTCTGGCCTCGGTAACAGAGTGAGATGCTGTCTCAAAAAAGAAAAAGGGGCAGAGTAGCACTAGGGAACTCACAAAGAGAGAAATACATAACAATGAGCATCTCTCATCAAAAGTCCTATCTTATTACTATTTGAGAAAATGCAAATATTTTTGCCTCTGAAACTAGAAAAGTAAAAAATTAAGTTAAAATGCCCAATGCTGGAGTGGGTTCAGGAAAAGAATTATCATATGACTCAGCAATTCCACTTGTAGGTATATATCCCAGAGAAATGAAAATATATATTTCCATATACAAAAATTTGTATACAAACATTCATAGCAGCATTATTCACATCAGCGAAAAGTAGATATCCCAGAGAAATGAAAATATATATTTCCATATACAAAAATTTGTATACAAACATTCATAGCAGCATTATTCACATCAGCGAAAAGTAGAAACAACACAAACCTTCATCAACTGATGAACAAATAAATAAAATGTGCTATATTCATACAAGAGAATATTATTCAGCAATAAAAAGGAGTGAAGTACTGATAAATGCTACAATATGAATAAACCTTGAAAACATTATGCCAAGTGAAAGAAGCCAGTCACAAAAGACCACATATATGATTTTGTGCATAATAGGCAAATCTAGAGTGACCAAAAGTGGATTAGTGGTTGACTAGCACTGAAAGGTTTGTGGGGAAAAGGGAGTGATTACAGATGGGTTGGGTACAGGGTTTCTTTTTGTGGTGATAAAAATGATCTAAAATTAATTGTGGTGGTGGTTGCACAACACTACGAACATACTAAAAACCATTGAATCATACACTCTAAATGGGTGACTTGTATGTTATGTGAATTGTAACACAATAAAGCTATTATTAGAAAAAAAGAAAACTGGTGATGGAGCTTGTTAAATGTTTTTTTGAGGAAAACAAAACAATGATGTTCCTAGCCTGCATGATAAATGAATGACAGGAGGACATGGAGAATGACAGTTACATAGCTTCTGTGTATACACTGGCAGAGTGACTTGTTTTTATCCCATTCATTTGATAATCTATTTGAAAGCTATACTCCTTGTGATCCAATCCCTACACTGAGTTGAAATAAATAAACACCGGTCTTACTCTGAAAGTCTTAAAGAATAGTGTTGATCTTTACTATGGATTACTTTAATTGGACTGCACAGAAATTTTATTCAGACTATTACCCAGAAAGCTTTGAAAGCTTCTTCGCACAGTTCTCCTTGTCCCCACAGTTTCCCAGATGTTAAAATTTCCTTTTCTCCCTCTCTCCACAGGGTTCTCACTGCTGCTTTTCTGAATCACCTCCTTCTTCGTGTTTCTCCCCAAATCTGACCTATCCTACAGAATGCAGGAATTCTGGTGAATAAAATTCTCCGTCTGGTTACACTTCCTTTGAACAAATATTTAGTGAGTGCCTGCTGTGGTCCGAGAGCTCTGCTATGAATAATCTCTGACATTTGGATAAGCTGCTTCTGTCTACATAGTTACTTTCCAGTCCATTATTTAGAATAGGAGTCATCTAACTGTTTCTATATAGGGCCAGATATTTTAGGCTTTGCAGGCCATGTCTCTGTCACAGCCATTCCGCTCTGCCCCTGTAGTGCTAAAGTAGCCATACTCAATGTATAAATGAATGAGGATGGCTATGTTCCATTGAGACTTTATTTACAAAAATGGGTAGTGGCCTGGAATTGGCCCCTGAACTGTAGTCTGACAGCTCCTGATTTAGAACAACCCAGTGAAGTAGATGTTACTGGCTCTGTTTTATACGTGGGGAAAGGAACTTAGGTTCAGATAAATTAAGTAGTTTGCCCAAAGTCACACAAGCAAGAACAAGCAGCTAACCCAGGTCTCACATCTAGAATTTGATTGCAATGTTACTGCTGTTTCAATCACATCATTCTGTCACTCTACTCAGATGGCTTGCGTCGAGAGTGACAAGCTTCTCAACCTACATGCCATACTTTGAGGAAGAGTTAGGTAAATTTTGATGTTTCTATAAATTACTATGTAGTTATTCAAGATAACATTTGCAATGAGAGAACTCATGGATAAACATGAAACCATGTGAATCAGAAGGCAAGGCACAAAATCGCATATAGAGTTGTGATTATGTGGAGGAAAAAATACATAAAGAACTCGAAGTATATTAGGATATTAGCAATTATTGCCTTGTTGTAGATGGGTGACTGATTTTTTTTCATGCTTATTTATATGTTTTGTATTTTGCATATTTTACAATGAGCATTATTACTTTGTGAATCAGTAAATAAACATTTTAAAATGAAAGGAAATGCATTTCGAGGATGCTTACAATCAATTTTTTTGTAGGATGAGGTGGTTGGATATGGTCACTGGCTGGAACAGGAGAAATATGTTTAGCCTTAGATAAAGCAGAAGATACAGTTTTTAATCAGGCAAAGCCCTGGTCTGTTTAAGGCTAAGCTTTACAGAATGACAGAATTGTGACAAGCCTTGGCCTGGGCAGGCCTAATTTTCAGCCATGTTGCATGGTCCCCCTTAAGTGGACTACTTTATTTATTTATTTATTTATTTATTTATTTATTTTTATTTTATTTTTTTGACACAGAATCTCACTCTCTTGCCTGGGCTAGAGTGCCATGGCATCAACCTAGCTCACAGCAACCTCAAACTCCTGGGCTCAAGCGATCCTCCTGCCTCAGCCTCCCAGGTAGCTGGGACTATAGGCACGCGCCACCATGCCCAGCTAATTTTTTCTATTTTTAGTTGTTTGGCCAATTTCTTTCTATTTTTAGTAGAGATGGGGTCTTGCTCTTGCTCAGGCTGGTCTTGAACTCCTCAGCTCAAGCAATCCTCCCGCCTCGGCCTCCCAGAGTGCTAGGATTACAGGCACGCGCCACCGCACCCGGCCCAAGTGGACTACTTTAGATTCCCCTTTTTCTTGAGATTAAGAGCAAAGAGACCTTTGGAGAGGTGAAGACTTCTCTTCAAACTCACAGCTTTTTTATCCCTGGGTGCTGCAATGGTGGCAATATGAACAAACATTTCTTATTTTTTGTAGAGACAGGGTCTCGGTATGTTGCCTAGGCTGGTTTCAAGTGATCCTCCTGCCTTGACCTCCCAAAGTGCTGGGATTACAGGTGTGAGCCACTATGCCCAGCCCATAAATGTTCTTAATGGCATCTAGAATGGTGAATTCTTTCCAGAAGGTTTTCAATTTATTTCTCCCATATCCATCAACAGAATCACTCTCTATGGAACCTACGGCCTTACAAAATGTGTTTCTTAAATAATAAGACTTGAAAGTCAAAATTACTCCATCCATAGGCTATAGAATGGATGTTGTATTAGCAGGCATGGAAACAACATTCATCTCCTTGTACACCTCCATCAGAGCTCTTGGGTGGCCAGGTACATTGTCAATAAACAGCAATGTCTTGAAAGAAATCTTCCTTTCTGAGCAGTAGGTCTCAATAATGGGTTTAAAATTTTCGGTAAACCATACTGTGAACAGATGTGCTGTCACCCAAGCTTTGTTGTTCCATGTATAGAACACAGGCAGAGTAGATTTAGCATACTACCGCAGGGCCCTTGAATTTTTAGAATGGCAAATGAGCATTGGCTTCGACTTAAAGTCAGTCACCAGCTAAACTGGCCCCTAACAAAAGAGTCAGCTTGTGCTTCGAAGCGAGGAATTGACTTCTGCTCTCTAGCTATGAAAGTCCTAGATGGCATCCTCTTCCAACAGAAGGCTGTTTTGTCTACATTGAAAATTTGTTGTTTAGTGTAGCCACCTCATCAATGATCTTAGCTAGATCTTCTAAGTACCTTGATGCAGCTTCTACCTCAGCGCTTGCTGCTTCACCTTGCACTTCTATGTGATGGAGATGGCTTCTTTCCTTAAAGCTCATGAACCAGCCTCTGCTTTTTTCAAATTTTTCTTCTGCAGCTTTCTTACCTCTTTTAGACTTCATAGAATCAAAGAGCGTTAGGGCCTTGCTCTGGATTAAGCTTGGTTTAAGGCAGCGGTCCCCAACCTTTTTGGCACCAGGGACTGGTTTCATAGAAGACAATTTTTCCACATACCAGGAAGGCGGGGGATGGGGAGGATGGTATCAGGATGGTTCAAGTGCATTACATTTATTGTGCAGTCAAACCTCTCTGCTAATCATAATCTGTATCTGCAGCTGCTCCCTAGTGCTAGCATCACCGCCTCAGCTCCACCTCAGATTATCAGGCATTAGATTCTCATAAGGAGCGCGCAACCTAGATCCGTTGCATGCACGGTTTACAGTAGGGTTCGAGCTCCTGTGAGAATCTAATGCTGCTGCTGATCTGACAGGAGGTGGAGCTCAACCAGTGATATCTGGATAGGGAGCAGCTGTAAATACAGATGAAGCTTCACTCACTCACCTGCCTCTTACCTCCTACTGTGCAGCCCAGTTCCTGACAGGCCACAGACAGTACTGGTCTGCAGCCCAAGGGCTGGGGACCTCAAGTTTAAGGGAATCTTGTAGCTGGTTTGATCTTCTATCCAGATCATCATATCAACAATAAGGCTGTTTCACTTTCTTATCATTCACATGTTCACTGAAGTAGCACTTTTCATTTCCTTCAAGAACTTTTCCTTTGTATTCACAATGTGGCTAATGGTTTGGTGAAAGAGGCTTAGCTTTTGGCCTTTCAACATGCCTTCTTCACTAAGCTTAATCATTTCTAGCTTTTGATTTAAAGTGAGAGATGTGACTCCTCCTTTGACTTGAACACTTAGAGGTCATTGTAGTGTTATTAATTGCCCTAATTTCAATATTGTGTTTCAGGGAATAAGGATACCCAAGGACAGGGTGAGAGAGGGGGGATGGCTGGTAAGTGGAGCAGTCAGAACACACATAGCATTTATTAATTAAGTTGGCCATCTTATATGGGCATGGTTTGTGGCACCTCAAAACAATTATTATGCAATGGTAACAACAAGGATCACTGATTACAGATCTCTATAACAGATGTACTAATAATGAAAAAGCTGGAAATATTGCAAGAATTACCAAAATGTCACATATAGAGACACGTAGTGAGCACATGCTGTTGGAAAAATTGCACCAATAGACTTGCTTGACACGGGTTGCAACAAACCTTCAATCTGTAAAAAGTACAATATCTGCAAAGTACAGTAAAGTAAATTGCAATAAAATGAGGCATGCCTGTACTCAGAGAGTATAATAAGTTGATAAATAAATACAAATTTATACTGATAAAACATCCTGATTATTGAATTGGATTTTACAGTATGATTTTTTTAAAAAGATGCAGGATTTGAAATCAGACCTGACCTCACAATTTTCTAGTAACTGAATTAATGTTTATGTAAACTAACTACTCTAGATCGGAAAATATAACATCATTGTTCTTTATCGCTTATACAAACAAGACTAGGCCTTAGGTCTATGGCTTTAATGGAAACGATTTGTAACTCCATGTGTCAAATTCACCCCCATGCCTTACTTTAATTTGCCATACATTTTTTTCCACAGCAAAGACCAACAAATGAAACTTCACATTTGAAAGAGGCTCTGCAGTTAGATTTCGGTTCTAACATCCTACACAGCGCTATCCTGGCACCCTACGAGATGGAGGAGGAGCAGGCACCAAGCAGCTTGCTGGAAATCAGTGACCACAGGCCGTGCTTTCAGAGAGGTGAGAGGCTGGGAAATTACTGAGCAGACAGTGAACTTCTGGGAGGCAGGGGCTTCTAGGTGTCCCTGGCACTTGGAAGAGTGCCTGACTCCTAGGAGACTTACAACAAATGTGTGCTGACTTGAGAGACAGTGACAGGAAGTAGGTCCAGGGCTGAGCAGAAGGATTAAGGCCTTCCTTCTGGGCCTGAAAGAGAGAATCAGCAGGACTGCATGTTTGGCGCCGTGCAGTCTGAAGAGTGAGGCATACAGGACTGGGGTGCTGTGCAGGCAGGAGATGCTGACTAGTGTGGGGAAGCAGAACTGAGCTGGTTGGGCAGAGTGGGACCTTGACAGGAGGTGGGAGGAGACTAGAGGTGAAGGGTCCTGAGGAAGAGATGATCGCCTCTCGCCTCCTGCTTGTGTGTATGTGCGAGTGCAAGGTGTGGACCAGCCACCGCGGTGGAGAAGTGAGGTAGACGTGCTTCTTGCCATTTCCCAGTTGTATTAGCTTCCTGCAGCTGCCGTGACAAATTGCTGCAAATGGTGGCTTTAAACAACAGAATTTTATTCTCCCACAGTTCTGGAAGCTGGAGGTCGAAAATCAAGGCACCAGCACAATCACATTCCCTCTGGAGTCTGTAGGGGTGAACGCTTCTTTGGCTCTTCCAGCTGCTGGTGGCTGCAGGCATTCCTAAGCTTACTTGGTTTATGGCCACATCACTCCAATCTCTTCTGTTTTCACATGGCCTTCTCCTCTTCTGTGTGTCTCTCCTCTGTTTCTCTTATAAGGACACTTGTCATTGGATTAGGGCCTACCTGGATAAGCCAAGATAATCTCCTTGTCTTAACACTCACAGGTTCCAAGGATTTTGGTGGCTATGATGGTGAATTTTGTGTGTCAAATTGCCTGGACTGTGCTACCAAGATATTTGGTCAAACATTATTCTGGATGTTTTTGCGAGGCTGTTTTGGATGAGCTATCCATGCATACTGGTAGACTCTGAGTAAAGCAGATTGCCCTCCATAGTGTGGGTGGGCCTCATCCAGTCAGTTGAAGGCCTGAATAGATCAAAACTTCTGTCAAGCAATAGGGAATTCCATCAGCAGACTGCCTTTGGACTTCATCTGCAATATCTGCTCTTCCTGGTCTCCAGTCTTGCTGCCTTTAGACTTGAACAGCAATTCTTTCCTGAGTCTCCAGCCAACAGCCTCCTCTCAGATTTTGGATTCACCAAGCCTCCACAATTGCATGAGCCAATTCCTTAAAAAATGTGTACACACACACATATGTTTTTATATATACGCATATATATATATATATATCTCCTATACATATATATGAAAGAGAGATATCCTATTGATTCTGTTTCTCTGGACAACCCTGACTAATTTAGGGGGCCACCAGTATCTAATCTAGAGAAGAGCTTCTCAAACCTGAATGTGCATATGATCTTGTTAAAGTAGATTCAAGCTCCCAGGTGCTGATGGTGTTGCCGGTTAGAGTGACCAACAACACATCCCAGGAGTACCCAAGTTTTAGCACTGAAAGTCCCTTGTCCCAGGAAATCTCTCAGCTCTGGGCAAACTGGGATGGTTTGTGACCCTATTGCTTGTCCATGAACTATACTTTGAGCAGCTAGGAGTTAGAGATCTCTGTGGGAGGGGAAAATTGTGAAAACTTGGCCTTTCTCAAATATAGGGATAAGTGTAAAAGTATATCCCCGTATAGATAAATCTGTAAGTGTTAATTCCCAACATAAAGTGTCATGGACGGTTGTACAGTTATTCTCTAAGGGTCTCCCTTTTCCAGTGCTTTTATTTCTTTGAATTTTCTAGCAGATCAGGTTGAAAGCTTCAGTCAGGGTGGTTTCTTATCAACTCCCCTACAGTGGCTCAGCAGATGGACTCACCACTGACTTCACTGAGACAAGGAACCTCCCAGGACACTCCCTCATCCTTCTTCCCCCGTGCTGAACGTTTCTCTGTACATCGACTTGCTCCCTTTTCCTTGGCTGGCAGACAGTGGAAGGAGCAAGCTTTGAGGTCAGCCAGAGCTGTGCTTGAATCTGGCTCTGCATTTACAGTTGCTTAATCTTGGACAAATTAACTTTTCTAAGGTTGATAATACTTCTGAAGAGGTGATATTCAGAAAGCTGTTACCAGTTGAAGGAGACGCCTGTGCAAAGAGCACACCCAGCGCCTGATGCTCAGTGAGGTTCCTTCTTCTCCCCCACTCCCCAGGCAGAAGGGTGACACGGGGATGTAGGCAGTGTGGGAGAATATACCCCAGTCTCAATGATGCCGCATCTGCCGTACCAAGCACTGCTTTTAATCATTTTACTTATGTCTTTCTCAGAATCAACTTTAAATCAATTCCTTCTTTTCACTTTGCCTTTCCTAACCAATACTATTTGTGAAATCATGGGTTCAACATGCTAATTATATATTTTTCCAATGTACAGTAAATATATTTAGTCACTTATTTGAGAGATAGTGTCTTTTATGCTCTTGATAGAAATAACATGTTACTTATACATATTTTTTCTAATATACATTATAAAAAATACATTCAGGTAGTCATTCATTCAGCAGAGTGCCTTTTTATGTTAGAACAGCCTGGCACAGTTCTAAGTTATTGAGCCACTCATGCTGATCCCAGACCCCAGTCATGCCTGCGATTGAGAAGGTCAATGACTTAGGAAGTTCTGTTATGTAGTCCCGAGGAGCCAAGTCAGGGTCCACCAAATTTTAGGCCTTGGGCTGGAAGCTTTCTTCTATTTTTGATATGTGCCCAGGCAACGGGAGGGAAGGAAGTTAGAAGGGGTGGGAGCATCTATTTTAGGGCATGGGCACCTTGTTCTTGCTTTCTTATCTAATTCTTCCTTACGGGAGACTGAAAGAAAAATAGACTCAAGCCTGCCCTGAGGGCTTGGCTAGCGCACATGTGCGTGTGGGGCTGTGTATTCTCTCTCTCTCTTTTCCTTCATGTCCTCTTTCCAGGCAGCTGTATGAGTAAGTTGGCCCAGGGCCTGCAGTGAGTGGGCAAGCCAGCCACGCTCACCCCTTATCTTTTCCCCCGACAGGCCTTCGCCCTTCTCACATTGCTTTGGGCTCCAGGCCTCTGCACTGATAAGATTCCAAGATTCAGATTTGAGGACAGGAGTTTAACCCTCTTTAGGCTAAGCTGAGAGCGTGCAGTCCAGCTTTATCAGCCTTTGTCAGACTTTGGGCTCCGGAAAATCACACTCTGCTTCAACCATCATGGCGCCTCCTCATCTTCAGCGGGACTTGGCTCTGTCAATTATTTCCTTTTCTTTTGCATTTGCAGTCTC
The DNA here is from genome assembly GCA_004363605.1 of Indri indri. Classification (NCBI taxonomy): domain Eukaryota; kingdom Metazoa; phylum Chordata; class Mammalia; order Primates; family Indriidae; genus Indri; species Indri indri. The sequence continues at coordinate 26,032 of RJWJ010018840.1, forward strand.
TTCTTTTCTCTGGGGGCCTTCCTCTCTGTGTACCAACATGTCCCTCCATGGCAAAAACAAAAACAACGGATCCAAACCAGTTCTTTCTACCATCCTACCCTCTGCATGTCAGTGCCACCTCTTCCCGTCCTTTTGTGGCACTGATATTGTGAGAGTGGGTTACCCGCAGGGTCTCCTAAAAGTCAGTAGTGACCTCTCGTGACCCTCATCCCCCTCTGCAGCCTGGGACCCTTTCTTGGACCCACACTGGAAGGCCTTGGGCTATACCTCATACCTTCTCAAGTCTCTTCCTGGCTCATCTTCTCCTCCCCCTGCCCCGTGAGGGTCCTGGAGGACTGTGTCCGCCACCTCTTTTCCCGTCTCCTCTCACGCGTCCTCTCTTGGAGCAGCCCCATCTGTGCCATCTCCTGCCCTTCCACACAGCGCACCTTCAGCCTTCACAAGGAGCAGGGCTGCTGCAGTTTCATTCTCGTTCCCTCTCAGAGCCCAGAACTAAAAATAGAACCGTGGAAAGCCTCATGACAAGGCCTCTGGGAAGTTCAGTGGGAACGATTCAGGGTTTCAGAAGGAAGTGTGATCCCTGGAGCCAGCTGTTTCAGAAGAACAAAGAGATTTATAAAGAATGAGACGTACCAGACCAGCTGCGTTGCTTTCTATTGACAACGCGCAAACCTGGTACTTGGGGGAGTGAGCCGACAGATGGAGGCACCTGGGTTTCAGAGAGGCGTCAGTCAAAGGCTGTCATAATAGCCCTATGAACAAGAAGACCTGGGCCAGGTGAGATGAAGTGAAACCATTGTCCTAAGGAGTCGCGAATGAGACTTAGGGAAAAGGAGGGGCTCTGGAGGCACCATGACCGTCAGAATGACCTGGGGCTCCTCACGAGATGTTGAGGGGAAAATAAAGGGCTGAGAAGTGCTCTAAGACTTCCGTGGGCAGGCCCTGGTCCCTGCTGCTATTTCAGGGCTCCCCTAACACACCAACTGTGATCACTAGTGTTGTCTGCGGAGACCTGGAGCCCCTTACACATGTTCCTTTGTACCAGGTAGTAGTAAAACCTGTTTCAAACTGGGTTCCGACTGCAGCTGGCAGAAAGCTCCCTGCTTCATCATTCAGCAAACACGCGCCTGGCAAAGGAGTGAAAGGTGCTATCCTAGAGGCACACTCAAGTGCTGCTGGAAGCCCAAATTCCTTCATACACTTGGGCAGACCTGCTGGAATGTAATGTGGCAATAAAGGCAGGTGAAACTCAGGGAAAAAACAGCAGGAATCCCCAGGCTCTGATTTATCAATAGCAGATATTCCTTGCTAAGTGGTAGAACCCACAAGGCACTGGTCTGGGCAGTGTGTGTGTGTGTGTGTGTGTGTGTGTGTGTGTGTGTGTATGTGGAATATAAAATAAAATATGCAAACAGAGAGGAAGAGTAGAAGATACGGGTAGTAGGGTAGAGTAAGAGCTGAAGTCAGGATCAGGGAGCTGGAGGAAGAAATGAGCCCTGTTGAAACGTGTGGCCTAAGCCAGCAAATTTTGTATGTATAGGATCTCCATGAACTGTCCTGAAATTTCCAAGAGACGGTGCCCAGGAGAAGGAGGTCTCTATCCTGCAGAAGAGAAAAAGGGATGTTGACCAGGGAGGCCATACGCTGACAGGAAGAGCCCATGACTGGGAGAAGCAGGGCAGCAGAAGGTCCCGAGGGGTTGTTAAGAACATGCAGCACCTTCCCCTTTCCTTCTTGTCTCTCTTCTGTTATGGGGGGCCAAAATCAAGACAAATAATTTAAACATTTTACCCTCAAGGTTTTCTTTCTTTTTCTTAATAATACTTATTTTTCATGAAATATATCAACTATAGAGGCAAGAATAGGAAAAAAATATATAGCAACCCAGCATTTAAATGTTAGCATTATGCCATTTTGCGTCAGATCTTATAGTTTAAAAAGTAAATACCACAGATGCAGGAGGGATCTACTGTCTTTCTGTTTCCATCAGCTTCTGGTCACTGGGGCTGCCTTCTGGCCAAGAAGTGCAAGTCACTCTGAGAACCACAGTACATAGGTCTTGATACAAGAAGGCAGGCACTGAAGTAGACTCTAAATTCCCTCTCTTGCTTGGAAGGGGGTTAGACGGTGGAAGGCGGATGTGTGTGGGAAGGTCTGCTGTTAACTGAGGTCTAAAGAAACAGGATATCTAAAGAAGTTTTCAAGCTATATCCACGTAATTAAGAGTACCCGCCCAAGCATTGGCACCAGTTTTTCTTGTTTATGACTTTAATCTTACTGCTTGTCCTTTCATTCACATGTTTACTGAAATTTTACACTCTTATTCACCATGTGCCCTTTTATACACTGGGGGTCATAAACCATTGCTGTAATTTTCCACTTATATGACTTGATCTGCAGATGGGTGTTACCATACTTACCCAAATATTTCCTGTTTAGTCCTGCAAAATTAGAACAATAGTACCTATTTCAAAGATTTCCTGAGGATTAAGTAAGATAAAGTATATTATCACCTATCACAGTAATTGGCAGTATATGGTACTTAGTAAATGTTTTTTCTCCTTCTTTTCTCATTTCTCATAAAGCATCTGTTTAAAACTCTATTTAGAATTCTCAAAGTTGCCAATAAGCACCGTAGTTATAGTTTCTGGAAGCTAATTTTTGTGCATTCATGAAAATTGTGGCATTTGCTTTCTTCTGATTAGCCTAGATGCTGGAAAACTTGCAGGAATGCATAGTATTAAATTATAATTTTTTTAAATGTAAAAACATGGCTTTTGTGCAAATATAAAATGAACAGGGGTCAAAGATTTTATTCAACTCGTTAATTGATGAGAGTACTGGTAAGGTGTTAAGACTGTTTCAAAAGAAAATTTAAGGAACAGAGGCAATGAAGAAAGATAAGATGGTTTGCCAATAGGTGCAAAACTGGTTAATACTTTACAGTGCAATAAAATGTAATGTTTGGGGTTCTGTTTTCTATGGAGGAGAAATCAAATATGTCTTTATCAGACAAAATTTATTTGCATAATTATGAACAAGAATTTTCATTATTATCAGTAAGTGCAAGCTTACTTCAACTCCTACAGAGTTGTAAATCAGTCTAGTCAATAAGAAATCAGTCAAGGCCAGGCGCAGTGGCTCACGCCTGTAATCCTAGCACTCTGGGAGGCCGAGGCGGGCAGATCGTTTGAGCTCAGGAGTTTGAGACCAGTCTGAGCAAGAGTGAGACCCCATCTCTACTAAAAATAGAAAGAAATTAGCTGGACATCTAAAAATATATAGAAAAAATTAGCCAGGCATGGTGGCGCATGCCTGTAGTCACAGCTACTCGGGAGGCTGAGGCAGAAGGATTGCTTGAGCCCAGGAGTTTGAGGTTGCTGTGAGGTAGGCTGACACCACAGCACTCTAGCCCGGGCAACAGAGTGAGACTCTGTCCCAAAAAAAAAAGAAATCAGTCAAATTGCACAATCCTATAGAATCAGAAAATCCCAGAGATTCCAGTTGGCAATGATAAGAATTCCACTGAAAGAAAAACTAGTAATCTCCTTTGCCCATTTCCATATTTTGGACAATTTTCCTTGATAATACTTATGCATTTAGAATGTTTTATAAGAGGAAGAGGCCTTGGAATTTTCTTACTCTGGATTGTGGTCAAAGTCAGCCTGGGGTAGCCTAGATCTATATACCCGGACTCCTATCACAGCCAGTTTCTTACTCCCAATCACTGGGGTATAACAGGGATTAAGGAGAGGGTGCTCAGGCAGCCAGTTTCAGCATTAACCATTTTATTTCTATATTTGGCAGTCTAGGGGCTAGCTGTCCATTATGTAAGGCCTCTCTGTCTTAGTCAGTTTTGTGTTGCTATAACAGAATACCACAGAGTCCAGGTAAGTTATAAAGGACAGAAATTTATTTCTCACAGTTCTGAAGGCTGGGAAGTCCAAGATCAAGGTGCCAGCATCTGGTGAGGGCCTTCCTGCTGAGTCATTCCATGTTGAAAGGCCAAAGGGCAAGGCAGTGTGAGTGCAAGAGAGCAAAAGGAGACCAAACTCACTTTTACAACAGCCCACTCTCACAAGAATGACATTAATCCATTCATGAGAGCAGAGCCCTCATGATCTAATCACCTCTTACTAGTCTACACCTCCCAACACTATTATATTGGGGATTAAATTTCCAACACATGAACTTTGGGGGACACATTCCAACCACAGCAGCTTCCCTCCAAAAACTGCCCCAACATGCTTTCTAGACCATTCTCCTACTTGCAAACCCTCAACCCTCCTCCCTTGCAAATGCTCAACTCAAACCAAAGAAATAATTAATATAACCTTAAATTTATAAAACCATATGGTTTGTTAAACAATTAAACATGTGCTGCCTTGAAACATCTCTTGTATCACATTTTTTAACTTGTTACAATTTTAAAAGTTGTTCTTATTTCTTGTGTTTTCAATTAAGTTGTACTTCTTTGATAGTAGAAACCATTCCCCTATACCACCACCCAATATTGGGTGTTATATAAATATTTTTTTATTGAAGGGCTAAATAGAAGGTGTTAGAATAGAGTCCTTTCCTGCTCAGAAAAATTCTTTGACTTTCCGTTACCTTCAGAATAATGTGCATATACCTTGCTAGAGAACCCAAGCTCCCCCTCAGTATTGTCCATTTTCTCATGCCTGGCCAAATGCTTACTCCCAAACATTTATTTTTGCATCTCTTTATCTACTCTCCCAACTTGGAATGCTCTTTTACTTCACCGTTAGGGCTTAACTCAAATGCCGTCTCTTCCATGAAGCCTTCCCTGATTCCTCTAGATAGAATTTATCATGTTACTTGCCTTGTCCTCTGAACATCTCCTCTAGTGAGATGATGCAGGGTGCGGGCTGTGGAGCCCAACTGCCTGAATTCACTTATTATTGTGATTTTTGGTAAGTTACTGTAGGAGACCAGAATATGCCACCCCAAAATATGCCTCTTTTAGCATAAGGACTATTTTGAGCTGATTATTTTGAGAAACTGCAGACAC